>JBAMIH010000056.1:0-79983 GCA_038501795.1 Pseudopleuronectes americanus | reverse complement strand
TGATAATGTTTAAATTGGAAAACAATATTCTGACTATTGACCATATTCAGACTTACACGTTACAATTAGGATGTTTACAGGAGTTGCTAATGGACTATTCCATTAATATCCGTGTTTACATCTGATATAGCACAGTCTGATTATGACTTTATCAACATTACCTTTTAAAAAATGAGAATATGGTCATAATATTCCACACGTCTTGATTTGATTATTGTGTGTTCTGACCTTATTTGGCTCTAAGCAATTAGAAGGTGTTTACATGTTCACTGATTATGAGGGTTCAGGGTAGTCACATGGAGAAACCTAGGTCTAGGAGGGACTAATATTAAAACCAATGGACGTTCAATTATCCCGACTGATGTAAAGTAGCTCGGGAGTGAGAGATTAAAGTCCAATCAATGGTCTCCTTCCTGTGTCCTCTCTTACACAGACAGGTTAATGGCGTTCCGAGGGAGACTCCAGCATTAGTCCCCCTCGTTAAAGACTGACCCGCTCTCATTTATCCGGAGCACGGGCTGAAGAGCTTGATGCAGCAGCGAGAGGCAGGAAGGGATTAATCACTCGATCAGTGATGTCTCGAACCGGCCGGGAGCCAAACCACCCGGACTCTGCCCCGAGTCCTGAGGATCTACTCCGAGTGGACTTTGATGAGTGAGAATCTTTGAACTGTGTGTTTGTCCCCTGACTCGTCATTACTCACGAGATGTTCATGTATTTTCTATCCGTGCACGACTCAATTATAACCTGGAAGTCGCTGGTTTAATTCTTGTCGTTTTTTTCCGTGTTACTGAAGAATTCAAAGGGCGTGACGGCGCTCGGTGAGATGAAGGGATGAAGCAGAGAAGCCAGAAGATGAAATCTAACAGAGTCGGCTCTGATCAGGGAACACAAACGCTCGGTGGCAGGCCGGCCTTCTGCTTTAATCTCCGCTCGGCGTGGGAGGAGGAGGAGCGGTGCCGCGCTCGGCTGAACCTTGTGTTGAGTGACACGATCCCGGATAACAAGGAAACGTGTCAAAGATGAAGCAGGTTAAAGGAGAAGAGAGTTAAACCACAAGCACTGGGTCTGGAGATTTGTGTAAAATGTGATTTTGAATTTGCTTGGTCCTAAAAATCGGCCACAAACAATATTTTGTATAAATAAAGCTAAGGAAAAGTTAAAAACATAACTGTACAGTGCAAAATACCTTAAATACCTTTATCGTTCCTAAAAGTGGGATCTGTGAATACATGCAAACATGTATGAAACGCATGCAGAGCCTTGTGTGTATGAAAAAAAAACAGAAACACAATTCAAATGTATAGAAATACATCAAATTAATCAAAGCTATGTCAGAAAACAACATCAAATACAGCAGGAAAAACAGAGAGAATCATCCGACGACCTTCCGATCCGATTCATCAACAGTTCGAAATCACACAAGCCGTGAGTTGCTGCCGAGGCCGGATCCTCACCTGCACGTCAGAGACGCAGCAGCTCCTGAGGGGGGAGAGTTCAAACTCTCCAGAGATGAAGAGGATACTCAAACATCATCTCAAGGCCTTTGAAATCACTCTCTTGGGTCGAATTGTGAGGCAGCGCAGGCAATATTAACGATCAATGCTCCTACGTCCTGCTCGCAGCGTGTTAGGGCAACCTGGTAGCAGTTGGAGCAGCGGTCAAGTAATAACAGAACCATCTAAAAGTGGGGAGGGGGTGATGCGGGCTGGAAGCTGTAAGGAAGGTAAGCGAGTCATTTAAAGAAACTCGCTCGCAGTGGTTGATTGATAAATTCTAGACGAGTCACTTTCACGAGCCGTCAAAAGGAAAAGATCGAAAAACTAACTTTTGCCATTCGAGAATTTTTCTGTCGTTCATTTATATGATTTCTCTAAACATTAAGGACATGAATCTAAAGAAATATTTGAACACAATTACCATCTGTTATATGTAAGCAGATAGAAACGAGCAAGCATATAGTTATCCTCTGTGTTATCTTCCCTCCATTGCGACGATCATATATTATAAGACCATGGATTTGATTTCCTCCAGGTCACAGAATCGGGTCCGTAAGTCTAGAGACCACTATGAAAGTCGACTCCGTCTGAGTTTGATTAAATCAGCTAGTCGTGAAGATTCACTTGAAAAACCGTGGAGATATATATATATATACGTGGTAATAAGAAACTGGAGTTTGAATCAAGTCAACTCCCTCGAGTGTCTTTGGTGTGGGCCTTGACTCTTTTTCTGCTTCATCCATCTCCCACCAGCAGCCAGAGAATCCCTCCCACCAGCACCGAGATGCCTGAATTGATAACGGGGCGATGTGTGAGGAAGAATGTGAGGAAAAATGTGAAAAGTAAAAATATGCTGCGACGTATAATATCATTTATAAAAGTGTTATTCAAAATCAAAACGGCTGCCAGAGCATTGATTTCTCAATAAATGTACTTTATTTATTGTCAAAAGTTAGAATGGACAACATGTTATTTGATGAGTCCAGATATGAAGTATAAAGTTGCGTGAGGTAGGTGGCGGTAGACTTGTACATGCCTAGTAGATTTCTCCACACAATATCTCTCTATTTCTATTGGTGTACAGAAAGTGAAAGAAAGATGAGATTGTATCTGAGCCAAATGGTGCACACCCACTCAAATTGATTCAGAACAGTGTATTGGTCGAGTCAGTGTTCAATGAACACTTCAGCACATTAGTACGTCAGCACACGTGTCTCCCCGCTGTAAAACATCAGCGACATCGATAGCCGTCTCACAAATCGTATGAGGAAAGAGGAGTTAGTTTGTCCACGGATACATCAGCAGAGTAGATCCTGTTAGAGGTCCAGGACACTTAATGGTAAATCATGTATTATGAGATGAGTCACGTCTTTGTGGAGGAGATCATACGCCCGCAGAGAGAAATCCTCTTCTGGAATATATCGAGTATTGCGATATTCAGTTATGTGGCCCACTTTAAAAAAAACTTCCAGCCTGTTTGTGACCTACATGTGACTCCGTGGTGACGCCCGAATCCAAATTCATATCAGCGCTGCCGTGTCAGCAGAGAGGACTGCAGGATGGATATGTGACATCTCTTATCATTCACAGACTTCACTGTGTGATACAACTGTCAGGTCAGATTGTGTGTGTAGGTTATAAATGGACCAGCGACCCTCAAGTGTGAGTACAACTTAAACTACTCCTGGATATAACGAATAAAAGTTGGTACCTGGGAGTAAACACCAGGGAATAATGTTTGTCCCGTCTTCTTTCTTAAAACACATTATTCTGAGAATCCTAGGGAAATGTTAAGGTTTGTGTTTTGATCTATTTCCAAGTTGTTAGCGAACATTGTGTCTTATCAACATCAGGCTGAGACACTTGAGAGAAGCACCGACCACTTCCCCCAGCCTCCACAGCAGCTAAACAGCCCAATCTCCGTCTGGCTGTGCAGGGGCCCGGTCCTCACTGCTGCAGTCCGGGACCAGAATAATGAACTATTTCCTCACCAGCTAACCAGAAACTGTGGTCCACTAAAGACCTAAGGACACTTGTATAGTCTCCAGTGTCTCATCTATGGCAAACTCGTCCTTCACATATGCTCAGCTGAGACTCCAGTTAGCATGTGGGAGGCAAAGGTAGAAGACATTTCAGTTTGGAAGAGGTACACACATAAGTCGGCAGCCAGTTCCCTAGATCCCATTTGCATTTGCCGAACTCCGGCTCACACCGCAGAGGGACAGTCTGTGCCACGGCTGTAACACGTTGCTGGTGAAACTGGTCTCGATGTTCCCCTCCGGAGATTTACTCACTCCGGCTCCACTCTTAATGAGAGAGCTAATCATCCGATGCACCGGACCAGTCAGACAATACTGAATCTGTTCCTCAGGGCACATACATGTAGAAGCTGATTCATTAAGGCAGGTGAGGGAGGGTGCGTGACTTAATCAATATATTTATTCAAGCACACTCCATCTGAACCCGTCTGCTTAAGAGCGTGAATGGGATTTCTCAGGTTTGTTTGTTTTTCATCTGTTTCACACTAGATTAATATTGATATTTCCAATTAAAGCATATTTTTTTTACAATCTCTCCAAATCACTGCATAAACCTAGTGTTTTCAGACCCTTCAAATACCAGAGGACCCTTAACTGGGACTTGAAAAAACAGCAGTGATATCAGTGGTTATTTTAATTGAGTGAGTCACACTCCACTTTCAAGCCTCCGAGCGACGAGCAGAGAACGTTCAGACCCTCTGATAAATCCACTCATCAAATTCGCCATATTTCAGATACAATATAAAAATTATGACGTCTCCTTCGTGCAGTCCGACCGCGTCCAAACTCGGTTAAAATGATAACATGACATTATTCTCTTATTAATCTTTCGAAAAAAAGAAATATCTTTCCTCTGTTCAACAGTGCAGACAAATCCTTCACTTCCAAAGTTCAGACATCACCATCAATTATCCCTGTCTTTTTACGTCCACTACTTTGCCGCATACACCTTCCCCATCATTACCATTTCCTTTTCTACCATTTACTGGTCCACACTTCATGGACATATTGTTGTTCTCCTATAAAATGTCTTTTTTGAACATCTTGTGCAAAGGTTGGACAGTTTTTTGCACTTTTTCTTTTTGCTGGAAATGCTTTTGCTGGAAATTCAAGGGAGAAAGCAGGTAAACAAATGGGGAAGAATAGTTTAATTTAGTTTCTGCTCACATGCAGAAGGGAGGAACAGACTAAAGGCTCTGTGACTCAGTTCACCGCAGACGACCTCTCGCAGCACGAGCCTGAGAGAGTCACTCAAGCTCAAGTCTGCACATTTGTTGTGGAACTCTTCTTCGGTGCCGTGCAGGGAAGTGACTCGGGTGTGTAGCGCTGCAATGAGACATGTCAGTGCTGTTGTAGAATCAGCTCTGTCGTGCGTGAAGGGCAAACTGGGAAGTCACTGGGGTGCTTTTTTTTTAAGCAGGGTCAGTACGCAACAGCTGAAGAAACCAGGACCGTGACAGTCACCGGGACCAGCTGGTTAATGGTCATTTCAAAGACATATTGGAAAGAGAACAAAGAATTTGTTTTGCAAGTGAACAGGGTAAACAATCCTCCTCCCAGTTATCAACATGTTGGTGTTGTCATCGTAAGCATTTAGATTTACAGCTTCACAGCCTACGAGTTGTGCATTTACTGTTTCAGTAAAGAAAACAACATGTTTGATGTTCAGATATGACAAGAAAAAAACTGACTCAATAACAACATGCTCATCATGTTTTATCAGTGTTCATACAACACGTTTTTATTTGCTTTGATCGTACGACAATGTCTTATTTTCGAGATCGACAGCTTTTTATATCTTTCCCGGCATCTGTAACCTCGCCTGCTCCGGGAATAGAAATGTTATTTAAAGATGAAACTGACATCTGAAAAGTGCCAGAACACGCAATTTACAGTAGCTGATGCCTGAAAGGGGGAATTTCAAATGTATTTATTCCACGAGATTCAACAAGTAACTCTCCCGCCGTTGAGAAACATAAAAAACAGGCAAAGATGGCCGCCCTCGGGACAGCCGCATGGAAGAGTGACAAATTTTATGAGGATGTATGTGAGACTGTTGCTCCCCGCGGTAGAATGACTTAGTAACTCGACATGAAGCCGTCAGTGAATGACACACTGACGAGGACACAGGAGGGACCCAGTCCACTCCATCACACCTTGGCAAAGCAAAACAGTCTTGACAGAAGCTTCTCACGGCTGCTCCGGCAGCTTTGAAGGATATCCGCCCTGGCAAAGAAGGATTCAGGGGGCGAACGAAATCAAGGGGCCGGATGTTAAAACACCTCCAGCTGCATTTGGATGCAGCGGAACAGATCAGGACCTGTGTGTGCAACAACCAGAGCCTTTTGGAATCAAGCACTTCCTTATAAACCAGGGGTTGTCTGACCTTCGGGGCCGATGGGGCCCTTGGGACGGTTTGATCCGGCCCACGAGGCAACTCAAATAAAATAAAAAAACACTTATGGTGGCAATAACCTTTTTTCTGTGAAGAAAGAAAAACAGATCTTCCAGCTGAGAGCGTGTGTCTGGGCCGTGATGAGGGTGAAAGCAACGGGGCTGAGATATCAGCACTGACACGTGTTGCTGCAACTGATGAGGAAGGAAAGAAGTGACATGTCATCAGACTTTAAGAAAAGGACATTTTGTTTGTTAGAAATTTGATTTTACCGACCCAAACTTTAAAAACCAGCGGCAAGCAGCATCCTCATCAATACCATCTGATATCAGACGCCTCAACCAAGAGGACGGTGTTATATACGTTTCTCCATTATTCAGTGTGGCCTTCGAAGGATGTTATAAAAATCTAAATGGTCCTTGATAGGAGGAAGGTTCCCCCCCCCCACCCCTCTAATAAAGGCACTGGAGCTTAAGCGCGTGTGATAGAAATCTGTATCCTCCGTCTCATTCATGTCAGGAGCTGCTCGAGCGAATCCACTGATCAAAGGGAAACGACACTGACTCTCGTGTCAAGAGCTTCTTTCCGAAGCTGGTTTGGACCTGGAAATATGCATTTGATAAAGCGGGAGACACTAATGGGGCAAATTCATCACTTTGCCCTTGGCCCCTTCGTATCTCAGGTGGATGAAGGATCGTGGAAGCGCGGATCTATCGGCCTAACAGCCTTTATTCCTCAGAGAGTATTAGGGTTTCCATGTTAAACACAAAAAAATATATTTTGTATAATCTCAACCAGACCAGTTCTCTGAGACAATGTTGGACATTTGCCTCCTCCCCCCCTCCTCTGCACCTGCTGAGGATTCAGTATCTCGCTCAAGGACACTTGGATGGTGTCTGAAAGGAGCATTTTTCTTTCTTTTTTATTACTCTCAAAATTCACTGCACTGTTGTCCTGATTTGTGGGAGTGTGAGGTGAGCATTATGTGCTGTGAAAGTTTTCACCTTTGAAAATTCCCTGAGCGCGGGGGGGCCGGTCCGGCAGCAGCAGCAGAATACGGAGAGTCGCGGCACAGCTGAAAAGGAGTGAGGCTCGGTAAAGGGCAACCTTTATGGATCACCACACATAGCATTTCACTGCTGCTCTCACAATGCATTACAATGACTGTATATGCAGCATTTTTTTGTTTCTCTGTGTGACTTGAATAGAAAAAGAGGAATGAAAAACATACATATGAGAGAAATGCTTTGATTCACGAACGCTCATCAGAAATATATCAATTGAAACAGATAGTATTGAGTTTTTAAAGGTTGTTTATCATATACATAAAAACTATTGGGTTCGGTCGTATATCCCTTTGGCCTGTAATGGGCTGGCGACTCGTCCAGGGTGAGCCCCGCCTCTACAGCAATGCATGCTGGGATTTGTCCCCAGCCTCCCTGTGACCCTTAAATCAAACGTATTGATAATAGATGGACGCCTCCCTCTTAAGGTGAATTATTTCCCCCTTAACTTTCCATACGGCACTATCATCCATCCCCGAATTTCAAAGTTCTCTCCTTCTGCTTCACAACCAAACACCTAATTCACGCTTTTATGTCCAGCAGGCTGGACCAACACCCTTTTTATCTGGTCCGACCAAGAAATGTTATAAATCAGTTAAGATTGATTCAGAGCTCTGGTGCCCGAGTGCAAACCGGGAACAGAGAGGACAGAACACAGTGTATATATTTTAAACTTCTAAGTTGGTCGGCCCCCTCGGCTTCTGTATTGATTTTTAAAATTATTTAGCTTGTCTTTGAAGCACTTTATGGTCCTGGACCAGCCTCCGTGTCTGAAACGCCTCCGATATATGAACCAGGTCGGCCGCGGTGGCCCCACTGGCACTCAGAGTCTTTTTGTAGTTCTGAAGTTGGGGACAAAACTTTTAAAAATCGAGCTTCTGCTTCTTTTATTTAATAATACCGTTTTTAAGGGAAGGAGGCGGCTAAAATCATGATGCTATGCTACATGGAACTTGTGGGACTCAGTTACAGGAATGACATATTTGACTATTCTTTCATATTTGCATGTTCAAACCTTTGGTGTCCAACTCAAAGGTTCTGAGCTTTGGACCGAGTCTGAGGGATATTAATTGTTTGTGCACATTCCCTTCATCGGTGCCAAAGTACAGACACACAAATGAGGACGAGTAAAGCTCACAAGCCTTTTTGACTTAAATGAAAAAAAAACCTAAGCAGGCAACTTGTCATTAACTGCACTTGAAAGGGGCCTCTGCAAGAAATATAAATCAAAGCCCAGTGGGACAGGCGTCAGGCTTTTTCTGTGCAGAGATGACAGAGCCTTCCGGGACAACCCTCTCAGCAGAGCTCCATCCATCATGTGCTCACAGTACAGTGGCTGGAAATGTCATGCTTTTCTAATGCTAATGCACGGGCTGCTCACGAGGCCATATAGTGGCAGCTAGCGGTGCCTGGCAGGGGATAAACAGAGTGGTGTTGGACAAAGATCATCAGCAGAACACGACTGGTTCTGCCCTTTTCCACTCACAGTTGCACTCTGCTGATATGGAGTAGGGGATAATTCGGCTTGTTATCGAGTTTCTTGCGGATATTAATGTTCATTAGAGACGACTGCTGCTGCAAATCTGCTAAAAAATATATTTTTTTACGCACAAATGTTGCTTAAACAGCTTTTTATGCTAATAATGATGAGCATTGTGCGGTTGGATACGTGCATTATGCAAAGAGTCATGGTCTCAGCATTCCAATAATCCAATTTTCTGTTATCTATGTTATATTATAGTTTGTGTGTGTGTGTGTGTGTGGGTGTGTGAAAGTCTGCAAAAATATTTCCATTCATATGAATCCCAGCTCTTTACTGACATGTTGTCATCATTAAAAGGGGAAAAAGAACCCACTGTATGTAGAGAACATTAATTGGTACAAACCACCAGCGCTGGTCCTGATAAGATAAATCTGCTCGTCCTCGTTTTCTCTATTTGCTTCAGTCGCACATGTTCCTCCACACCCGCGTTACACAATAACACACTCATTTGGAAACAAGTGCCGAATTAAGACATGTTTTCTCAAGGCTTTAACAACTGCATGCATAATTCTGGTTTTAATAAATCCCAGCGAGCGAACCATTCATTCTCTGCACAATGCTGCACATCTGACACGTCTCAATACAAACAGCTCTTGTTTTTCCAATGTGACGTGTCTGCTCCGTCTGTGTGTCGAAGCGATTCAGCAGCTGGTCAGCGTCCAGGAATACGTGGGGAAAACTAAGGTAACCAGATAATCATTCAGTGGATGTGGGCTGCAGTTAACAGGGTGAATGAAAGTGGAATATTCCTGCACCCCTCTGTCTTAATCAGCTCAGAGGTTTAGGAAAAGCAACTGTGTGCAGGGGAAGTGTGCAGGGATAGCATTGGCTTAATGAAACACTATATTCCTCATGGTGCTGTGTTGGGTTGATGTTTCTCTCCTGCGTGAACGCTGTGTAGTTTGATTCCTTGATATAGAATCAGCTCTCAGTGATATTACAAGATGAATGTGATTCCTGTGACTTAGTGCTGCTCCCCTCCGGGACATCACGAGCTGTTAATAAAGTTTAATCTGCAGAGGTTTACTCACACTGTATTCTAATATATTCAGATTTGACGATGAGAGCGAGGAGTAAATAATGTCCTCACAGGCCACTGTAGTGTGCGTGACAAATGTGTGTAATAGAAATGCAGTGTCAGTGTCCACACATTAACCAGGGGGTGAATGATGTGTTGGGTTATCTGCTCCGGTTCGGGGACGCTGCAGCTTTTCCCTCTTTTCTCCCGATGCAGCAGGTTGTTTTTGTTTCTGCTCCGAGCTGATTCCCTGTTAATTGGCAGAAAATGGCCTCCAGAATGTCGGTGTGTGCTTGTGCAGTTCATTAAGCTGCAGAGATAAACTCATCATAATTTACACAGTGAATGGGGGGGACCGCGTTTCCTCATTTATATTATAGTCTCGTACTGGGGGATGCCACTTCAGCTCATTTGGTGGAAAAACAAAAACATACAGTCGTGACAATAACCACAGCCCCCTGAGCCGCCCGGGCAATATGGTGTTTTGATGGGCTTATCAGATATCCCATAATACAAATGTGAACCTCATCCTGCTCCATGAAAGACCAAATGGCCTCTGAGCTGCTCTGCACATCAGCACAATGAGGAAAGGAGAGGGCACCTCCAGGTATTAATTACAGGACATCTCGTCCGTCCTCTGTCCACCTTCCTTCAAAGTGGACACGACTATTAGCTGTGGAGTAATTAAAAGTGGCACCGGCATATGAAAACCGTGCTAATGACTCCATAAACCTTCCATTCTGGGACCATCAGGTGCTCATCCGTGCAGAAGGGGCTCATCGTGCCACACATTGTGCCCAAGAGCCCGGTGAGAAAGTCAAACCTCTGCCCAGGATCATTATGATGTGAGAACCGAGCCATTCAAAACAGCTCTGGGGATAATGTGAGCGGGTGAAGCTAAATCCCTTTTGCCTTGAAGATGTTTAGTTATTTATTTTTCATTTATTAGGGTTGTCCATAGGTATGTGGCATATCGTAACTGGGACTTTAAAATAATCAAATTTCGGCCTCAACATCTATTGGTGGACAGCCGAGACTCGTCCTCTAACGCCACCATGAGGTTTAATTTGATAATTTTGGAATATATGTCTTCACAACCATCGGAGGAATCGCTATGAAATTTGCTTCGTATCCCCATTTTCTCTTTGAACCTTTGGAGTCTTTGTAATTTATATATCTTAAAAACATAAATTAAAATTGAGTGAAACTGAGCAGAGGGGAATTTACGGGCAGTTCAGAAAGGCTTTCCGGGGTTTGCCTGACTCAACGTGTACAGTGGAGGTACAAGTAACACAAACGCACACAAGCCACACACTGTAATTACTGTGGTTCCTTTACATACAGGATCCTGCATTCAAAGCCCACGGAGGCAAATCAACAGCTGCAGCTCACTCCTCCATATTCACAAGCTCCTACAGCAAACCGTGTGCACACGTCGGGCTTCTTCTGAACACGGATCTGGTATCAACGCTTGTTCTAAAATTGTCGACACGAGACATGAAAGTTGTAGCTTTTCCCTTCATCTTCTGGGGAAGTGACAACCCTCTTCCAGTGTACGAGCCCTCGGTGGCTCCTGCGAGTGAAGCACAGATCTCTGAGACCTTCAGATCAGTTGATCCTTTGCCTGATGTGAAAAGTTAACAAGTGCATAACAAGGTCAAGGAGTTATTTTTTTTATTTTGTTCTTTTCCTTTTGCCGAATTGAGCAGCAGGTAGAAGTTGATCTTACTTCATCCTTCATGTGGTCAAGTAGCTCTTCAGCTCCATAAAATCTGCTGCTGTGGCCATCCTGGCGTGATTGGTGTAATTGTCAAGGAGCAGTGATGAAGCTTAGCTGTTCTGACTCCATCTGCTTGAGCATGTAAAGGTTGATTAACCCACATGGAGGACCACAGCCTGAAACTCCAAGTAGCCTTAATGCTTAAAGCCATTATGAGTGAAGGGGTCATTGGGTGTTTTGGGTCTTTGAGTCCCCTGATATCCTCACTCATGTATCCACCCAGGGCCAATCCATGCACGTGTCCGTTGTGCCATGGATCACAGAAACCTCTCCACCTTTATTGGAGCTTCAGGGATGTTCTCGGTGTCTCTTCTCTCCTGCAACCCTCTGATTCCCAAAGCGTCTGGGAGCTCAGTGCAGAGAAACCCCTGCAAAGCCCCTGCTGCCTGAATCAATGAGCTCACAGCGACTTCTCAACACATGCTTTCCATGTGCTTCGATCATCTCTAGATATTTCACGTTAATTTGCAATTCTTGGCTTTTTCTTTCCAGCCTCCGCAGGAAACAGTCACTTCTAGTATATTGCCTGGGCTAGAAGCGATGTGGATGCTTCCCTTGGTCAACCTGGAAATCCTAAACTGGAGCGAGCAGCCCAGTAGCGACCCAGCTTCTCCTCTTCCACCCAGACAAACCTGATAATGATCCTATTTGGGAGCTTTTTTATTTATGCACTAGAAATACCAGTAGTTATCTGGTTGTCTCTAAAAAAGAGTTGTCTCTAAAAAACCTGGTTGAACTGCATCTGTAGGAAGTGTTTGACAGCCGGAGAATGAAGGGATAAGACGTGGATCCATGCGAGGCACAGAGAGGAGACTGATTGGTTTGATGAGGATACAAACAATGTGAATCATATTCCACGGCCTTTGCAGTCGAACCCAATTCAAAATCAGATTTTGGCGAGACAGCGCCCGACACCAGCTTCATCAAAACACCAAATGAGGATAAATCTTTTGGAGGAGCGATCAATCACTCGAGCGCAGAACACTCGACTGAAGGAGAAGAGATTGTGGGGAGACAAGTGCAAAGTATTCATTTACATAATACCTGAAATGATTTAGTACCTATTCTGCGGGACGTCAGCGATGCTAAAGCTCTAATCCGCGACACAACAAGCTCTATTCAGATTCCGCCTGTGATCCCCGTCCACGTAAACAATCCTGTAGGAGCGGTTTTGAAAAACAAGGTTCTCTGTGACATTGTCAGGAGTAATCCCTGTTCCAGAGCCAGAATCAGCCGGGGCTTTGATCCATAATCCTGTGATTGATTGTGCGGCACTTTAACCTACATGGGCTCCCCCGCTGTGCCTTATTAAAGAGCAAGCATGTGGCTGCTGTGTGTTGTTCAGCCAGGGAATCAACCGGTCAGTGAAAAGAGTTTTGCCGTGTGTTGTGTTGCAACTGCTGCTGTGTGCGTTCTTTCCTAAAGAGCTTCTGTTATTTCATCACGTTTGTGTTTTGTGGGCCCATGAAAAAGCAGGAAAATGAATTCCTCCTCAAAGGTATGCTAATGGAGTCTAATGCCTGCACCACAATTAAAGCCACTGAGGGATTCGTGTTCCAGTCTTAAAGCTCAGCTTCAGTATTTCTTATGATCTACGCTCAAACGGTGGGTAATTGAATCTCTTTGAGGGGCTAAAGACCAACTTAAGAGAAAATGTATGAAAAGAGAAGCTGCTTAAAGTAATGTTACTATACTCGACTAAGTTATTTCAGTCCATGACCACACAGCTGAGGTCAGTGTCATCAGCAACGCAGGTTCAATGTGAACCGTCTTCCTCCTCCTTTGATTTCTTTAACGGACAGTTTTACATAATTAATACAAATCACAGTCTCAAAAGTATGTGACCGTTTTCACTGCAAAAAAATAAGACAAATTGTTCAGATTATTAATATGTTTCATAATAATCTTGTCATTACATTGAGCTTGACAAAGAATCACAAAAAATGCAACTCAAAATCCGATGTTTGTTTGCCAGCTAATTATCTTTCATTTAAATAATTTAAATACTTGTGATTCATAACTAATAGAAGCATTTGTCCCGTTGCTTTTCAGTTACCGGGGAGATATTTATTGATTCTTTATTTAAAGGCTGCTTTTTATTTAGCGATTTTATCGACCACTGCAAGAGTTTTCTTTAAAAATCAATTCATACAATGAACCAGTAGTAATCTCTACAATGTATACAATATTTTGACAGTTTATACTTGAAGTACTTGAAGAAAGTAGTAGGGTTGAGATCAGTGGAATTACATGTTCAAAAACTTATCCTGACACCTTGGTAAACAAATTCCCATCTAAGAGACCCACACTTTTTCTCAGTCTTTGCTGGGAGACGATTCCGACACCAGTGAGACTGGGAAAGAATAGAAACGTTCTTTGAAGCAGTTTCCTGTTGCTGCTGCTGGGAAGGTGGAAGGGAGGAAAGTATTTTTGTCAAAACAGGTAACCCGGAGCTCGGCAGGATACACAGGGGTCCTCCTTAGATCCCTGTGACTCTAATAACCCTTTAGTTTCACAAATCCTGGATAGCAGAAGCCCTGCGTGCCCTTGTAGAGCAGATCTATGCTCGTCAGGCAATCGAGGTGTTTTCCTTTCTGAATCCTGTATTCTCCGCTCAGAGTCGACCTGCCTCCTGCACCACGGGGGGTTTGAAGGGATTCACAAAGCCTTTTCAATCATCGGCCTCACACTGAACTTGTTTACCCTGAGCTGTGAAATCCAATGCGGTCAACAGGGGCTTCCAGGTGCTGCTGCCTTGTATCTTTTAATTAGACTTTTCTGAGCAGAAACAAAGACCAAACAGCAAAAAAGGGCCAATACTCCAAAACAAACTTTTTACTTTCTTCCAAGAGAGGGACCTCTGGTGGCCACGTTAATAAGTACTCGTTTCTATAGCAAGCAAAAGCTGGAGCTGCATGTTGTCGCCTGGAAAATGGAAGTTTAAATGTTTATCTCACCTGATAGCACATGTAAGGGTTGGTGTCACTTCGGATGTGACAACAGAAAATGATCTGGAAGTCTCCACATCTCCAGTTTCTCTCATTCCGATGCTGCAAGTACAAATTAAGTTCTTTTCACAGCTTTATCCGATTGCTCCGGTGAATTCCCACTGGAGGGGCCCCTCTTCTAAAAACAATGCTGCCGCCATCACCCGAGGATCACACCCACATTCCAGGAAATGGGCCAAGATCGTGTTGTGGGCAGAAAAAAAAACTGGAACAGAAGTGTTATTTCTTTCTTATGATTTCACTTAGACAATGTGATAACCCCCCGTGTGACTTGTTGATGAGCCTGGATGCTTCTCTATCACAACATTGTGTTCAGAGGGGAAACTTGCAAGCTCTATGCCAATAGCACTGTTATACTGTTTTTGTTTTTATTTTTCCTGGCACTCAACAAGTGGATAAATTGATTGTTTTAACATCGACACACATTACTACGACAACGAGGGCTGTTGCCATGGTAATTTAAACTCACACAAAGGCTCCTGCCAGGAGAGTTTGAGCATCTTCAGACAATAATGCGAGGAATCTGAATATATGTGTGTGTATTTACTTAAAGATTGATCTAATATTTGTTCCAGCCCAAGGATAAACACATTGCATGTTGGGGGGGTTGCACCTTGAATGTACAAGTGTGAAGTGGTTAACATTCGAAGCTACAGGTGGCTTATAGGAGGTAAGTGCCCATGAGCAAGGTTGCTGGTTCAGTCCCTGGATTACTCCCGCTGCTCAGGTCCTTCATTGAAAGAATGTAAATGTGTACCAATAAATAAAATAGACAAACCTAATTTCCGACCATATTTATAATATTCCCATGGAGCCCAGGTTCTCTGTTCCTGGAGATAGCTTCAGGTCAACACTATTAAAAACAGTTACCAATGTTCAGCAGCACAGATTCATCAAGTTGAACCCGGGGGTGAAGGCTCCAGGCAGATTTATTCCACTGCTCTGAGCGAATATTGATCAGTTCCATTCCACCGACTGGATTTGGTGTGTGAAATGTTGCCGTCATAAACGCTGGCGTTACCAGGGCCCCGGCTTCTCTCTGCTCTTCACTGAAATATAGACTTTGCTGAATCCATCGGGAAAAAAAAGCCTCCCAGGGCGCAGCACTGTGATGAGTTCGGGTCCCTCTCATTCAGCAGGTTTGTCGCCCTCGCTGTAAGTCAAGGGGATGTGCTCCTCAAAAGACTCCCTGCTGCTGGATGAAGGAGAAAAAGTTTTCCGGGAGTCGACCATTTCTATTTAAACAGCCGGTGAAACAGGGGGAGTTTATATCCAACTGCCTTTTTTTTTCCCATGACCGGTAATTGTCTGTCATTATGGGACCCGCCCCTCAGGTGCACCCTGGGTCCCTTCAGATAAGACCCTGGCGGAGCAAGGGAAGGAACACCAATTCCCAACCAGTGAGTGCACAATGCACGACACACACACACAAGCAGCCCAGTGCAGGACCCGTCTGCACGGCAGCTACCAGTCCTTATCGGGATGCTCCAGCCGGCCCCTCGGAGCCTCGCTAAACACATATCGCAGAATACTTCCTGTTAAAGTCGACTCCACGCGGGAGGATACACGTGTGCAGAAATAACCTTCACTAATGTACATTTGTGTGGTGGAGGTTTTTCCAATTTGCATTTAGATTTCAGAATCGAACTCCAATCCCCCGAGCTGCCTTATTTTTCTACCGGGAGTCCTCAAGCTCCCCATCAGCTCTTTTTTTAGATTCCTCCCTCCGACACCAGAGCAGAGTTTGACCCTGCAGGTTCCCAGGTGAAGTCGGGTGAAGGGAAAGTTTTAAACTGTGTAATGTTGTGGACGGGACGTAAATCCCTGAAGTAAAGCAGGGTTCAAACCGGGCGAGGAGATGAAAACACAGAACAGAAATGTTAAAGCGTCTGGGATTTAACCCCGCGCCTTAAATTAATGTATAAAAGAGAAACAAGCAAATAAGCTATTTCACAGCTGAAGAACTGCAATGAGAAAAATAACATTGTCACCTAGCAGTGTGGAATTAACAGATATTAATAACCTGTCAAGCTGAGACCTTACCTCACCCTCCTACCTCCATTACGGCTCAGAAGAAACTGCAGTTTTTTAGTTTTTTAAAGAATAACAACTAACAAGGTGGCTCCTGTGGGAATATGCAGTATCTGCTGCCATTAGAAAGTCTCTTCCAACATAATTAATCTCTGAAAACTTTTTGGGGGAAGTTTACCATCTTGTCCTCATCTTCAGTCAAAGGAGCAGCACAACAACAACTCTGGTGATGTCATGACTCATCCCCCTGTGCTGCCTGTGCTTTTTTTAATCTTTTAGTGACGCTTGGTGGTGTCGTAGGTTGAATGTAGAATCTAGATTTCACATCATTTATTGGTCTTTATTTATAAATTATTTATTCATGCATGTATAATATGTACATAAATTAAAATACACAAGACATAAACAACACAAATCTGATCAGCTCTTTCCACTGCAACAAAAAGAGTTGAGATTGCAAAACAAAAAACTGTACCCAAGGACATGCGGTTTTAAACCCAGAATAATAGTGCAGAATAGAAGTAAATTGAATATTACAGCTGCCTTAAAAACACTTAAAAAGATAAAAACACTAAAATGATAGAACCCTCAAATGATGAGTAACAAAAAATGGCATTAAAACCTAAATTATAAAATAACTGAGACAGTGTAAAAAAGATAATGCATGAGGATAACGATTAGGATTTAATAAAGAAAACCCTTAAATCCTTTTCAAATCACTGAACCTCTTTCAATTAAAATGAACTATAATTGAAATGTTCAACACATACTTTATCGTTCTATCCATCTGGAATCATTTTGGAATGTAAATATTTTCGTGGTGATATTTACCATTACCCAGCGGTTCATGCATGCAAATGAGATTCACTTTGAATAAGGTCCACCACATTTCTGACAGTAGATCTTACCGACTCGGAGGAAACCTCTCGCCCGTGCTGCAGGAGTCTTCCTGGAGATAGACGGGGCGGCTCCACAGATCCGTGCCTGCAGGCCGGGATAAAGCCCTGGCGCCGATTGAAATCTTTGACTCAAATCCCGGCCTTGTTTGAAGTCGGGTGCTCTCTCACTGTGCTCGCGCCTTCTCCGGGTTGCAGGTGTCTGGTCATGATACCGCCTTGGGAACAAGAACACAGATAAAATGAACTATTACCCAGGATTTGATTGAACTGTCGACTCCGGCACTTTGTCTCTCATCCCTCCCTTCTTCTTCTTCATCATTATTTTATGACAAACTGACAGGGTTGTGTTTCTTTCAGTCCATTCTGTGTTCTAACAATAGACAACTGCTGTAATAGCCTTGGGAAAATAATAACAAACAACGTGGAATCCTGTGTCGTTTATTATCTATTTATTACAGAAACATGATTTAGAAGTCGTGTCGCTTGTTTGTAGTGCTGACGTCTATCTGGAGAGTTTAACCCTTGAGAAACACATAAAGAAGACTATTCAAAACTTCTAATTCAAATGTAATCACTTATTTTTCCTGTCAATTAACTGTAACAACATTTAAATGAAAAAAAGGGACGATGCCAAAGGAAACTACTCGTGCAGGCTCTGTTCTAATCGGAGTTTTGACCTCTAGACACGTGTTGAATGAATCCGTGTGAATACAGTTTCTAGGTATTTGATCTGTTTTGGTTCCCCGGCAGTTTCCGTGCTGTTAAAAGTGTGTTTGCACTCACAACCCCTCGTTTATTGTTGGTTTATTAAAAGGTGGTGTATAGTCGGGGGGGTTACACACTTAGCTCACCTCTCCTGCGGCTCCAACGCCACGGGCTCCATTCATCCTCATTCCCAGTTCACACCTGGCGCTCGGTTTCTCCATCCCTTCATCTGCAAACATCACAGTCGATACACAAACTGTGCGGCAGCCTCCGCGGCACAAAGCGAGATTGCTCAGCTATTAGTGATTTCATTCCACGTGGCGCACACATGCTTCTGCCGCATGTGAAGTTAAAATCCTGCAGGTTGAGAGTCGAGAAGCCAAATGAGACAATGAAATCCCTCGATTGGCTTTAAAAATCAATTTGTGAAAACAGCAGAGCTGCCGTGATTTAAAATTCACATCATAAAAAAATGCAAAGATGGTAGCAGCGTGTTAGTAAAGCAGTACACTGCAGATTCACTTAACCAAATACCTCCCTGGGAAGCTGACTGCCTCCAGCGCTACATAACTTAAACATAATTGAGTGCCACGTCTTTAAGCAAATATTACTCGGATATAGGCACATTTGAAAGTGAGCTCACGCATTAAATCTTGTGTGAGCAACTGTGAGACGATTTACAGTTGCATCCGAGAGTAGTCAGAGCCTCAGTATCTCATCTCAAGCCAGGACACGGTGTCAGTCAGCAGGGCGGCCAGGACTATCGACTGGAGATCAGTCAGGGCATCATCTGCCGACTCAGGACCGGCAGCTTGACGCAGGATCAGGAACCGGCCAAATAAAACACATGAGGGAGTATGACCGTTTAACAAGTTCATCCCCACAAACACAAAGAGCGTGGGGTCTATTTCAGGTTGGTTCTTTTCAAAGAAAGAAAGCAGGAGCACGGAGAAGGAATCAACATGTCAGATTTGTGGTTACGAGCACCTAGGCCCAATCTGAACCTGCCTGGTTGCAGCTTTTCGTTCTGAAGCTGAAGAAGTGACCTGTGGTAATTGAGCCGCAGCCAGAAAACCCTGTGAAGCCAACTCTGCCTCACAAGGAGCTGTTTACCTGTTGATCTATATGTTTGGTGAAGCTTGACTCGAACTGGTATTGTCGATAGTACTGGCTCTAGAGAAGCAGTTGGCCCCCCCCCCGCACATCTGATTCTGATTGTGGCCCCCGTGAGCGCTTCGGTTCATCATGAGACAAAGGTTCATTTATTCCCCTTCACCTTTGGGCTAATCCCCGTCGGAGCTTTGCTCGACCTCCTGCTCCGACAGGAAGCCGAGCTGTGGCTGACACGGGGGAATGACCACTCTTCAAAAACTAATTGAAAGCTACAGTTTTAATACCTCGGAGCTCGACCTCCCTCTCCCCCCCGACAAACACACGGGCAGGTGCACATTAATGGACACGAAAGGAAAAAACTGGGTTTGAAAAATAATAAAGCATCGATACAGAAACTACACAGATGTAAAACCTCACCTATTAATTAACAGCTCAGGTGATTTATATGTGTGCAAATCTGCTGGTGATTAAAACGCGTCTGTCCTTCCGACAGCTGAGGTCAAACGTTCCTGCTTCCTGTGTTTAATAAGTTAAGAGGAAAAATATCTAAAAATGTGCCTGAGGATGGATAGAAAGCATTTCTGATTTTAGAAAGAGGAACTTTATCAAACTTGTGTTGTACTTGGCTTAAAGATACAAACTGCAAACACATCTTTGAAAGAGAGTGAGATGTTCTTCATGGTAAAATATCCAGGGGGTGAAATGCAATGTGATCCCAAAACCCTCCGATAATGTGTGTGTGTGTTAGATAATATGTATATATATGAAATTCAATATGAAAACCTGACATGAGCCTCTTTGATGTGCGGCTGATTGGACATGCAGCAGCATGTAAACCCAGATGAAGAGCCGGGTATGAGCCTGAAGAGTACACATTTTTTATTTCCAATCAGAAGTTAGTGGTTTATTTTGTGAAACTAATGCAATGCTGTTAAAAGTAACGGCCGTATGGAGCCGGGCAATAACCTACTTTTATTAACAAACTATGATTTTACAGAGAATTGCAGCCGCGTGGCAGAAACACTGACATGAGAACAAATGTGGAAGTGAATCTGAATGTCTCTTGCATTTTCAAGCACACAATCCATTTTCAGCTTCATAAAACTAAGAAGCTAAATCTATCCTACGTGGTTCAACAATGTTGTGTTTACTCTGTGGAAGTTCAGTTGTGAAGGCCGATAATGATCGAAGTTGGAGGAGTTATATCATCGCTAAAGCTTTTCAATAACAACAACAACAACACTCCAGCTCAAAGACAGAAGCAATACAGCAACAAAAAAATAAAAATATCATTCAACACATTTTGTTTGGCCTTCAGGAAACATACGCTGCATCTGTGGTGAGAGATTATGTGAGAAACCGTGTGTTTATGAGAAACTCCTCATGTTAAATGGCATCCAGGTACGTTTCCTATGAGTTGACTCCATTCTCTCTGAGGAGTCACCGTCCCCTGAGCTCATCGTCTAGGTGCGAACAGCAGGATGTGTTTTGGAGAATCAGCCGGAATTGGGAGCCATAATGGAGACAATTTGAAAACAAGCGAACCTCTCCGGGGAGCAGTGTTTCATTACCGCAGTCATCAGAGTATCGTGATGCCATCTCGTCTTCTACCTGCTGTCGGAGCTGGGACTTCCAGCCAGGGGAATTAAGTTAGCCCCCCAATCTATATGTGTAGGAGGAAAGCAAAGAGGTGGACTGTGGCTTGTATAACAACTAGGAGGAGAAGTTCTGCTCTGAATTAAACCTGTAGACCGACAGGAAGAGGAAGGAGTCCACACCCGAGCAGTATAAAGAATATAACAAGATGAATTAAAATTTCACCGATACCGATTCATGTGTGAAATTTGATTATCAGCCGATGATGTTCCGTGAAGGAAAAGTTGGAGGAGTCCTCGACGGCAATCAGGCATGGGTCTAGATCCAGGAACCCGGAGGTCATTAACAACAGGGAGCATCAGAAGCTTTATTACACTGAGGCCAAGCTACAAGGACCAACAGGCAAACTACACAAAACGTGTAAAGGTGAAAAGTATAGAAGTTCAAGAAATACCTCAATACTTCCCAACCTACAAGCAGAAAATATAACTTCTCTAAATCATGGTTATTTGTTTGAGCATTTTACATGTGACGTGTTTTCATGGATTTCTTTTGAAACAGACAATTAATTTTCAGCCAGACTCTTGACTTCAGGGAGGCTACGTCCGGTCAATCAGTTCTTCATGTTAAACAACTGTCACAATTAATTATCTCACACATATTCATAATACCCAGAAGGTATTAGAACTACTCTCACAGACACTCGTGGTGCTCAGGTCATGAATCCCGTGGATTGTGCAGATCCATCGACTTCTCCCATAGCAGCACTGGGTCTCGTGAAATGTCTCCACATATACCAGAGGTGAACTGGTATTAAATGATTCCCAGCTGATGCTTCTTAATGAACAAAGCGATCACCTGCATTTTTCCTCTAGCGGCAAATATCACAGCAGCTTTGGATCGAAGTGGGATTGACCTGTAATGACTTTAGTGATCTCTTCATTTTCCTTTAAGTGAATTCATCAGGAAAAGCTTTTTATCTGCTCTGTACTTTATGACTTTCATCTTCAGCCATACAAGTGAATGAGGACAGGATATACAGCAATGTATTGGTTTATAGAAAGAAGAAATCAATATGAATTCAGGATGCCAATGTGAGACACATCAGATATTCATAGTGTCCAGAGGATGAACCGTATTGACTTGGATGATCAAAGTCTATTCATCTAACAACACCTGCAGTTATCTAATGACAAAAAGATGGTTTAGCCCAAATTTTGTTTCGGAGATTAATATTCCCCAGACTTTTGTGATCTTCAGACTTTTATATCTGTGGTTAGGAACCGAATATATCCACACCTGTGGTTGAACAATGTCTTTTTAATTCAGATATGGCATTTGTTAACTTTTTATGATCCCTGATTTTCATCAGTTATCTTTTCAAATGTCAACGTTGGTAAAAGCTTCGGTTCCTTTATGAGTAGTTTGAGTTATTTTATAGATCAGTGATTTGTAAAATGGAAAAGACTGTTAGACTTTGGATTAGGATTGTTCTGAGAAAGAAAAATAAAGATAACCATTTCCCCCCCTCCCATTCTAATGAATTGGCCTCGTTATTGTCAATCATTGCACACTTTGACTTTTGAGGCTTGAGTCACCACAAGTCACCGCTGATAGCTCAGTATTGCTTCCTGACAGAGGCTTGTTTGTAGTTTTTTTTGGGGGGGAAAAGCAACATAACACTAGATGGCAGGAAATAGATGATGTACAACCTGCAACAACAGGGAGGAAATTGAAAGTTAGATAAATGCTTTGACAAGGCTGATTTGTGTTTTGCTCTTTCTTTTCCCCCTCGTTGCCTCGAGTCGTGTTCCGCCGAGTCAGAACGGGGAAAATCTGTGAGAGACAAACAAGGAGAAGTAAAAAGAAACAAGGTCAAAGTAAATTGAGACCCAGTCACAGATTATGTAGAAGGGAATTTGAGGTAGATGTTGTAATGAGACCAGGCTGAGCTTCCTCTGTGAAGTGTCAAAATTGAATTATGTAGTTTTCTGGAACTTAGTGGGATTTCTTGCATTTCCTGTAAAGCAGCGAGACGGAGCCGTGTCTTCAGGACGAGTCATTTCACCAGTTACAGCTTCAGACAGTCGGCGTCTGGTGATGGAAGCAAACTACTCACTGTCGGGTTTGTCACCGGGTTCGTCAAGCACGTGGCGGAGCTCCATCTCCGGGACACGTGCACATACACATTGTGGAGAGAGCCTCCTAATTTCCCTTTTATCGCTGTCATTCTTATAATTATTATTATTAATGAGATTCTAATTACCAGCACATATGTAGTTGTTGTTGTTTTAGAGTCTAATCATTGATTATGTCCATATTCACTGCTCTTGAGTAAAGGTGTTTAAATGATATATTAATAGGTTGAAACATATATTTTAATCAACGTTATTAATTTTGACTATTGTTGATTATACACTTGATAGTTTGGGGACACTTGGATGCAGTGAGGTCCAAGGGGACATTGTAGGGGATTGTGTAGGAAATGTCCGTCTCTAGTAAACACTGTATGATATAGTATTTGATTGGAATATGTCTCTGTTTCTTACGTATCTGCTCTACTGTTTCTCCCTAATTGACCATTTGACCAAGTGTAAACCACGATGTAGTGTCACACTGAGGCTGATGATATGTGTCAAAGTATCGGCATCGATTGCTTAATTAAACCTCTCGGAGAAAACAAGGCCGTTAAACCTCCAGCATCCACCGGGGGAGAAAGCACCAGACATGTAATTTGTGTGCAATTGTCCTTCACTTTCTCTCGTCGGGAATACCGATCGCGTTTTTTCCTTTTTCACGTTAGAGCTGCTAAATAGACTTTGATTAACTCGTCAGTGAATTCCTTCTTGATGGAGTAAGATGTAACCGGGACGAGCGAGCAGCCTATTTTCACGTCAGAATACGATCCCGTGAAGTGTTTCCCACTTGTTTCCAATTTCCTCTGTTTGATTTCTCCCACACCATCAGCTTGTATCTGTTTCACTCAGAGTCAGAGCTTGTTTCCGCGGCTGATTGGGACATAAAGTTCTACCAACATCACAACTGCTTTAACGGAGGAGTTGTTACTTACAAGGATTTAACTCATCAAAGAGAAGGTTCTTCCCTTCGAACACAGATCCTGTTACAAGGCCACGGCTTTTGGTGAAATGTAATAAACTGTTTCATCTTGTATTTCAAATAAAAGATTGTTCTGTGTTCAGCTGTAATTCAGTGTTAAAATACCTTTAAATGTCCTTTTTCCAGAAGCTGCAAGATTTTAATGCAAATGGGGGAAAACACTGAAACATAATATACTTATATATAACACATATACTTTATAGACAATTTACTACATTCAAAGCTGCACTCAGGTACCCAGACCTGTAACACAGAAGCTGCAGCTCAGCTTTACATCTGTATTATGGTATTATTATGTGTGGTTCACCCATATAATGTGAATAATGCTGACATTGTACCGACGATTAAATAGCTGCACAGCCTGTGAAGCAGTTTTCGAGGTTCTAGTTTTCTGTTTGAGTCGTGTTGTGTTATTTCGCTGTTTTGTTTGATCATCGCTTCTGCTGTGAGGTAAACTGCTTTGTTTGTCAGGGCCTTTTATTAACAAGTATAAAAGGTGCATTAAATGTCATGTTTCTATGATGAATTTCTCCCAAAAGCAAAAAAAAACCATTAAACCTTTTCCCAGAAGGTTACATTTTCCACGGGAAGGGGGCCTGAAGGAGAAATCAAATTCCAGGACACCGGATCCCGCAGGTCCTGTGGAGACTGTCACCTTCTGATTAGTTCTTGTGTCTCTCTGCTCGGTGCCAGACAACAGGCTCCCTGCTGTGAATAATTAACGTTTGCAGGCACCGCGCTTTTTCCTGTTCCCACCGTGGGATCACGAGGCGTGCCGCCGGTGAAGACGTGCATCTCAGCGTGTGGTTAGAGTTCTGATTCGCTGAGATCAGACAGGTTGAGACATGTTTAGCAAAACCAACTCTCTGAGACCCCCCCGCTGACTTCACTGCAATGCAGCTGAACTTTCACTAAGCAAATTTGGCAGATGGGGGTTAATAAAAAACGAGAAGAAAAGGTCGTAGTTCCCATTTGAGTTATGAGACAGTAGGATTTGAATATACTTATATTTGTTTATGGTGCATAACTTCACTTCACTTACAAAAAGTACTACAAAACCCAAAAAGTATATATCCCAGATCGGGCGGCCGCCATCTTGACGTCAGTTAGAGCCAGAGTCTAGAAAGTCTTGGTGTGAGGGCGTGGCATCGATACACACTCTCAACCAATCACGAGTCAGTATCAGCTGTCATCCTGCTTATATGGCATCAAAATACTACTTAAGGATATCAGAAAAATTAACACTTGAACATACATGAGTGTGATAAGAACTATTACTAGAGCAATCTTTGATAAAACATGTATTTAACTTGCACTTAACATGGAGAAAGCAGGGAACCATACTTCAGCAAGCCACAAGGGGGCGATCAAGATACTTTGGCTTCACCTTTGAGAAGCGGTCATGTCCTCTATCGTTGCAAACAGTTAAAGAAAAACATGGACACATAAACAAAGACTTAATTTATCGTATTTATTGCAAATGCACCTTTTATCTTTTAGCTTTGCATCTTGTATTTGTATCTTTTCATATCCTGTTCAACTTGTTGCCTGGCAGTTAAACAGGAGACACACGATGGTGATGGCTGCATTTCTCCCGTCACATCACCAGAAAAAGACGTGATGGATGTTCATAGCTCTGACTGAAATATGGGAGGAGTACTCCGATGTGCTCCTTCAGAATAAAGGCATCGCTCATTGGGTCAGTCAGGTAAGTGATGGACAGCAGCTTCCATTATTGCTGGATTACAGAAACACATTTTCATATTAAGTGAAGCCATCGTGTGCGGTTTCCTTCGGAGCGGGGTGTCATCACATTTTACGGCTGGAGTTGATCTGGCAGTAGCATTTTGTGGTTAAATAAAAAAGAAGAAGAAGAGAGCGGATTAATTTGATCCTGTTATGGCGCAAAAATTTGATGTAATAGAAAAACGTTTAGATTATAAACTTCACAGACAAATTGGAAAGTGAGTCTCTGCTGCGCTACGACTGTGACGAGATAAAATAAATAGATATAAATACCATAAAACAGAGGGGTCGTTATGGAAACGCCGTTAAACTTTACAGCTGGACGTTAACGGGCCACGTGTCCGGAGTGGCTGGTGTGTTGCATCACAGGCAGACACGCACACAGTGTGGATGGTTGCATCTCGTTTCCAGGCACTGTGATCGGATTGGACTTCATATAAAGATGGATGACTTGATAGATCTCGAAAAGTGAAGCCAAATGTTTGATACCTCCCCCTAGTGGCTGGCTGCAGTATAGGTAAAGTCATAAATTCCCCCTCCTCCTTGTTAGCAGATGGGACATGGACCAAATCAAATGATCGTTGGAGTTCTTCTGAAGTTTAATTACTTATTTTACGCTATAAAAACAGTGTGTGTATCGGCAGTTTCAATACTGCGGCTGAGTGGGAGAAAGTGGAGACGCGGCTATATAAATATATATATATATGGTCTTTGGATTAAAGTCAGTCAAGGCTCCTTTCATCGTAGTTCAACCATTTCTACAACATCTATATTCACACTGGCCTCCGTGTCAACCAGCTTCGGTTCCAACTTTCTCTCTGCTCACAGGAAACAGAAATCGTCCTTACACTCTTTTTCAAAAGCTCAAAGACTCACTGAGTTCACCTCCAGAATCAAACGCATGTTTCAATTACCCGACAACACAACTGTTCCTCATGTATCAAGTAAAAAGCCTGAACGTGCCGGGGTTTAACCGCAGCAGCTCCGGTGAGATCCTGCATTGGTTTTTTTTAATTTTTTTTTAAGTTTTGTTGTTCCACCTGAGAACGAGGACGAGGAACTCACGGGAGATTTACCAAGCCGCCGCTCACGTCTCTTTAAACGGATGCACAAAGGGAGCGTCCTTAATGATTTATTACCTCGTGCCACCCTTGAAAATCAAAATGGATTTTAGAATCTGCTCAACTCTTAAAATCCAGACCTGGAGGAATGTGATTTATGAAAGTGACACGGCGAAGCCCCGTGTGTTTTCCTCTGTGTGTCTCACCAAAGCATGTGTGAAATGGCACGTTGGCCTCATTAAGCTCCTTCACGTTATGTACAGTGCCGCGCATTCCTTTTTTCTCCCAGTGTGTTTTTCATTAAATGCTGTTTTCCACGTCTCTGCTATCTGTCTCATTACGCTACTTAACCAGGATGGATCACGGACACGTATCCGTTCACGGAGTCACTTATGCAAATGTTAAAACCGCCGCACGGCATAATAAAGATGTAGACAGCCTGCGTGGAAAGAAAATAAATAAATAAATAAAAAAGGTTGCAGGTCACGCTCGGCTGCACTGATGTTGACGAGGAAGCCACGGACCTGTCAAATGTTGTTGTACGATGTTTGAGCAAAATTATTGATTCCAAAAGTTGAAGCAAATGAATGATAACAAGCCCCAGAAGAAGGAAATAAACAACTCGCTGGTGCCTGAGCAGAGAAAACACACAAAATAACAGAGAAGTGGAAACGCTGTGAAGCAGTCAGGGGCCAAATCTACCTCCCGTAAAGAATTAAACGTTTTTTAAAGAAACATGATGATTTCCTCTCACAGGTCTAAGTGTGGAGACGTGTGTGTGCTCGCGCTTTGAAATAAACTATATCCTGCTGGTGTTCAGACGCCAGAACAAAACTCAGGCAGGAAATTGTTTGTGAAATGTTTGAGTCGCTCGTGTGCGAGTCACTGTTATTGATCAACCCCCTCCCCCCCCGCCCCCACGATTCACATTAGGGGCTCTTACTTTGGTTGGTTTGGTTTCGCCTTGAGTTTTCCAGTGGAATTGAAAACAGTTGCTTCACCTGACGTGTTCTTCATTTCAGCCACTCGAGTGTTTCCGCTCACTCTAGTTTCTCCGAGCACCGTGTGTGTGTGTGTGTGTCTGTGTGTGCGTGTGCGAATAAAGACGCTCACACTTCATTGGGTTTTCTATGACAGTTACACAGGAGCAATTTACCTCTCCGACGCAGTGAACACCGGCAACAGCTCGAAATAGAACATCCACCTGAGATAGAACGATAACAAGAAAACACCTCAAACCTCTTTCACTCCATAACTCGAGGCTATGCAGATATTTTGGGGTTTGATATAAAAGGCGATCTGATCATTTCCACGGCCAGTATAGAGGACTTCGCCGAAATCTGTGCGTCTCCTTTCCATTAACGCCAAGCCGATTAAAACCTGTTTCAAACTGCAGAGTCATTTGACCCCGGGAGTGAATGATGAACATATCCAATCCCACTGCAGACAAAGGGCAGATGTTAATGGGTGTTGGGGGGGGGTTGGATAAAGAGTTAGGTCCTATGGAGAGTTTTCTTTAAATGTGGATCTGAAATTAAAAGAAAAAGTTTGGTTTGAATCGATTCTGCATTAGTGTGAATCGTCAGATTTGTCATCATGTTTATTGCTTTAAATTTGGATTTGTTTTTCAGAATAAAATAAGTTAGAGCTCAGTTATTACCGAACTAAACAAGGTTGCTGGATAGCACCTACCTCCCCCAAGACTAACGCCCTATCTCCTTATAGTAAATGAAGTGAATAAGAAAAAGTCCTGGATTCACCCTGTTTATCTGGATCCACTCAAAATGTAATGGGATCTTCGATAGGTCACGGCCCACTTCTCCACACAGTGGGATGGAAATCAGTTTGGTTATTTTCGAGTAATCCGACTTTCAGACGGACAAACAAAACGAAAAGCCACGAGAAAACGAGAAGCTCGAATTCAATCTAGCTGCGGCAGATTGCACCAGCTCATATGGATCAGGCCTCTTAATATGCTTTTATTATTTTATCAAGGTTCATGCATTATTAACGTGGAAATTGGTGAATGCGTCAGAAAGTGCGAAGTATATTGAAATCAAACTAAAATCCTGGATCCACCCAGAGCAGAACACAATGTCCTTGATGGAGATAATAACAATATGCATGTTTCAGTTGTGAATGTCAACTTCAAACCCTTTGGGAAATAATAACTAATTAATCCAAACAGACGTTCTCACTTCACAGGTTGAGATCAAGTGTGTGCATATGAATCTTTCACTGTTGTTCCCGTCAAATAAAAAAAAAGCACTCGTATGAAATCTCACTCTTTGTCGACAAGAGGGGAAATTAAGTGTTTTTGGAAACAGCGTCTGAAAGGTGTTGGAAGTGGATCAATTGTGTTGCGCTCAACCAGCAACTGGGAAGAAAGAATCAAATTTCATGGTGTGGTTTATTCAGCCTCGACAGTGCGTGAAAATGGCCACTGCAGAATGATGTTCCTTTTCATTTTCCCAGGCGCATGGTGCAGGTTGAAGAAGTAACCGATCCCTTCGCTCTCCAACCAGACCCCGAGGGCGATGAAGATCTCCTTCATCCCCTCCATCATCCTACATCTTCCTCCGTCATGCAATCCCCTCACATCCCTTGTTTTTTAGCCCCAGAGGCACAAAAAGAAAAATTGAGTGCACTTGATGAGGCCGTATCTGGCAGCAAGGAGCAAAAATTCTGCAAACACTGAGAGTAAATGCATCATATCTTTGCAATTACCTGTGCATTCCTTCAAGATAAATGACTCTTAATGATCCCAAAGCCCCTCACGAGGGATAAGAAGGAGCTCCTGAGCCGAATTAGCTGCTCGGGAACATCCTGTATTTGTGTCTTATCCATTTTTCAGCAGGAACAACAACACAAAAAGAACTCTCACCCTCTTTACACTGCAGTTATGTTGGAGCTAAAGTGCAGCCGCAGTGAATGTAGGGCAACATGCCTGTGTTGGCAAACACCGCAGCTCTGTTTATGTACAGCAGGATCAACCTGTGATGTTTGAAAGTGCAGCTTCGGGTTCGGTGCAGGAAAAGAAAACGAGGAACGGTTCAACACTGACAAGCTACTATTTTCAGAATCGTGAATAAAAAACTTTCCATCACGAAAGCCGGAGAAACAGGGAACCAGTGCTCCCACTGCACCCACACCTCACGCTCGAGCCCACCTCCTGTCAGCTGGAGCAACGTTACACAACCTTACCACCTGAAAATAGTTCCTCCTCAACCCTGAACGCCTGCTGCTGTCACTGGTGTAATTGCAGCCATGAAACTTCAAGAATAACGTTGAAGTAAATCAGGTGAAAAAAGAATTAGACGTCATTAAAAACCTGAGTTTATCTCCAATATTCAGAGAGGAAACTTTGTCAAATATGAAGAATTATAAGAATATTCCTCTACTTCTGGTTCAGGAAGCCGGGGATCATGGGTCACTTTGTTATTGGAATATATACATTTAAACCTTATTATTGATACCAAAACATTATATAGAAAAAACATTAAAAAAGCCAGAGGATGTGTACAAGTAGATTTCCATTGGACTTGTCAGGAGATATTTCCTGGAGGAGACGAGGATCAACTTGGCGTTAATGGACTCGTCTGTTTTTTTCGTGTCCCTAATTAAGTATTCTGCGAGTCTGCAGGCTACATTAACTCCGACTGCGCCTCACTCTCCATTTGCACCTCCATGCATCCTTAATCCACTCGCTTCTCCTAAAGCCTGTTCTGGTGTTGCCTTGGGCGCCACTCATATCCTCTTGCAGGTGAGAGAGTGTGTGTGTGTGTGTGTGTGTGTGTGTGTGTGTGTGTGTGTGTGCACAGACTCAACCGTCAACCCACTCACATACACACTCTCTCTGCTGCAGGGTTTTTTAAAATATCCTCCTCTTCTCTTTTTGTTCCTCTTTTTGTGAAAATCGACTTTTCTTTCCGCTGCAGCCACTTATCTCCGTGAAGCACTTTGGGACAAATAGGTTAAAATCTTCATTTGCCGCCTCGATGTGAAGTTTCCGAACATCGTGATCTAACCTCAGGGGACCTTATTACTTACACACACACCTGCCCTGCCCTGCACAGATTGGATTAATTATAACATGAAATAATTTGAGGGCTTAATCGTGTTACAATGGAAAAAAAACTGAGAAACAGCACAAGGGAGAAATATTGCAGAGGTGTTAATTTGAGTCTATTAGAAATATAAAATGTTGTAAAGTGGGTGCACAAAGAATTATAATGCTCTCAAGGGGCTTTTTACACAAAACTATATGTAACATTAAAAGCAGGGATTGGAACCAAACAGAAATGTGTTCATACAGAACCAACTCTAACAAAACGAAAGAACACTTTCCTTCTCTGGCTTCAATCATATTTTTATATAATTGACCTCATTGAGACAAATTCATTGTACGTGTATTTCTCTTCATCTAGTTTATATTGCTAAATGGAAACAGAGATTTTCACTTGTATAACATATTTAAATCACATTCAGCTCTAATATAAAACTGTTTAATCCACTTTTTCCAACTTAATGCCACATTTATGAATCATACATTATACACTGAATTAAATATATGTATTACTGCTCTTGGCAAACACACACTTCATTCTCAGGTTTCCTGGCTACCACCTGCGTTCAGGTAGAACAAGAAAGAGATTCCATATTTTGAATCGGTGCTGTGGTGATGCCGCCCTCCAGAATAAGAGTAAACAAAGTGTAATTCCTAACCACCATTAGTAAGCAGGGCAACCTGGACGCCATCCGGTTCCCCGCTCACCACTAGCTACACATTTCTCCGAGTCCTTTCCCAGGAAGGGAAATAAGTCCCCGGTTACAGAGCAGATGCCAGTGAGCTCCTACGCCGACAGACATCCAGCAGCGGCAAATCAGCAATAACAAGCAGCAGCAGGAAGCTACATGCATTGGACGACAGCAACAAACAGTGGCGTTTGCTGCGAGAGGTAAATAATATTCAGATCCCAGTATAATTACACGTAGCTCACATGGAGCGTGCACACAAAACAAACCCGGGGAGAACGGGTCGGGGCAGGAAGGCGGCGAGCAGGCAGATCCCAGCAGCTGCTTTAACACAAACCTCAAAAGGGAGAAAACGATGATTGGATCATAACAGGGAAATAACTGAGGATGGAATTCAACCACCACAAAGAGACGGGCACGACTTCAGGGGGAATTCTCAGAACATGAACAAAAAGCTAACAGCAGAATTACAGCCTGAGCTGAGATGCAGTTTGTGTTCCTGCAGAATCTGAAATGCTGGAAGCAAAGTTACCCTTAACATCTGACTCAGCTTGGTCTTCAAGAAGTCGTGGTTATTTCCATTTTTGGAAGAAATTGGCTGAACATGCTGCTTTAAATGATGTGTTGTAGTATGATGTGGTGTCATGGCAACCAAGGGGCCTCGGGTCCAGTTAGAACTATACTCATTTCAGTCTTAAAATACGCAGTTTCATTTTTAGCTCCCTTCAAACACCATTTGTTATTAAACAAATAATCCTTTTTTAATTAATTCATATACTAGCATAGAGAGAAACTGTTTTTGTTCCAAATAAACATTTCTGATATTAATTGGTGAGGTGACTAATCAATTATTGGATGTTTGTTAAATACTTTGACTAAAGCTCACAGCCAAGTTGATTGAAGCCTTGTTCTGTGGATGCATGGGATGTATTTGTATTTTATTTGTGCAGAAACTCAGTTTCATGTGGACTCTGGTTGTTTTCACCCTCTGGCTCCAGATTACAACACAAAGGGCTCATTATGGGATATCATCTCTGATCACCGCGGGGATGACGTGGCACATTAATCACCGCAAAACGGTATGGAACACACACAGACTGACGCACACGTGCATGCAGATGTGCAACGCCAAAGGTGTGTGTGTGTGTGTGCACCGACGGACAGACGATTTTTAATTTTCAACTAAAGGAAATGATTAGTCTTCATCAGAAAAATCATTGAGGGACATTAAGTAGCACAGAACAGAGAGTTTAGAAAAAAACCCTTTAATGCTTCCCTGTTGTGTAAGTGTGAAAATGCACAGTCATCCTCTGCTGCGCCTGCATAAAAATGACAAATCGCCCTGGGGCCAAAGTGTTTAAATCCATCCACACATTCCCTCATTGTATCTGAATATATATCTCATTTAAAGTGAGTTATTGTATTGACCTTCGTGCCGGTGCATTGTAACTGAAGATTAACTAATGACTACTTGTTAAATTCCTCCCAATTTTTCGTGGCAGGATAATTAATGAAGTAATTAAGCATCGGGTGTAAGTGCAGAATCATCAGGAATATTCCAGATATTTTTACTCTCATCTCTTCCTCTGTCCTCTCCTTTATTTCCCTCGTGTTAGCTCCACGTTCCCCAACAAACCCATTCAGTCCAACAAGAAGCAAACCAGCTCAGACCAGTTATTAAACATGAACAGGAAACCAGCAAAAATAAAGATTAATATCTCTGCAACATTTTGAAAAGGACCAGAGGACATTCGCCTGAGGTGAGTCACAGCTTTACTTCACTGCAACTATCTACTGCGGAAATTCATGAATCTGCCATTTCAGCTTCTTTCTAATTGACTGTGATTGGAGGGAGGTGGGTGGGAGAGGGGGGGGGGTTATCTCAGGTGACGTTGACCAAGATTTTATTGATGCTATAAAAAACGGGGTGAAACGTGATGATTAATAGATGAGACTAACTTGTGATAGATCAAGTCCATGAATCGAGGGGATCTCCAGGACCGAGGCTCCACATCACGATCACTACTAGTCTCAAAATGACATTTCTAACACGTGACAGACACAAACTAAATGAAAACAAATTCAACTAGAGGCCCATTGCTCACATTTATGGGAAATAAGCAAGGATGAAATCTGAATTTCCCTCTGATAACAATAAACTCCCATGTAGTTATGTCGCATATTATCATGTCTGCTGGAAATCACACTAATCACAGCTGTCCAGTTATCGTGGCCTACCTGCGTCCTGCATTCATATATTTATAAGTCATAGACAATACTAATTAAAATCCTCTTTATGAAGCATAGCTAAAAGTAATGGTTCAGCAGCCGTATTGTCATCATCATCATTATTATCTGATAAGACCAGATAACCCGCTGGACTCGGAACATTACGATGTGTCTTTGCAGCACAAAGCGGTTTTATTCAATTTTTGTTTTATTCTCTTTATCCACACTCACTGATGCCCCTGTGTAATTATGAAGCTGCTGACTTTATGTAAAGTGATGAGAAATGAGCCTGTGATGAGGACCTTGCCCGCAGCGCCCCCGTGGATTTATGTCCTCTCCCGAACACACACAACACCCCATGCAATTTAGATGAAGGAACAGGGGGAAAAGGAAAGACATGAAGGGGAAGAGAAGGAATCCACTGGATGTTAATAAGGACTATCACAGCAGAGAGTCAGGCCTTATATCAACTGTGTGTGTGGAGGCTTTGGGAGATCTGCCAACAGCCCTGAATAGAACCCTCGTCCACCAGGACTCCTTCAGCTCTCAGGGCCACAGGACTCAACTTTTTTCTGCTGCAGCTGCTGTGGAACCACTTTATCTCCACTGTGACCCTGTGGTAAATCTCTCATTTACAACGCCCGGGCACAAACTCGAGGTCAATTCCCCCCCCCCTTTTTTTTAAAGCTTTTTTTTAACTTATTGAACTTGCTAATGCAGGACGTGTTTAGACTAAATCGTGAATTGGGAGGTAATAACGGCCAGAGTCCTTGTTTCGTTATGATCTTGGCTTTTCTTGTTTGAATTGGTTGTTTAGGTTTGAGCTGCAGGTTTTTCCGTGCTCCTCTTTTATTTATTCTATAGTCGGAATATGTCTTTATGTGGTTTAGGGCGATGAGCTGGGTGTGACGGCCCATAGTGACGCCGGCTCAGTAAATAAATAGGTTGTGACACATACATATAACTGAAAAACCATGATTGTTTTTGCCAAACAGAGACCAAACAGTCTCCTTACATCCAATCAAGCTGCTTCAAATTACAAACCAATAGATATTAGTTTCCTAAATTTGCCTGATTTCATAGACGAGTAGATGATAGATATTAGAACAAATTCCTAGATCCTCCCCCTGATCTGCAGATTCATTTAAAAGGTTGTTCCCTGATCCATCCCACAACTGTCAGATGCATGCTGGGACATTTCCGCGTGCTACCTGTTGCTATAGACCCCTCCCACTACCGGCAGACCTCAGGGATTCTCAGTTCTCAGTGAACTCTGTTACCGACCCCTACAGATTTTCCCTCATGCTGCCGCTCCGACTCGGCCTCTGAAGAGAAGTCAACTGTCGGGGATAAAAAGAAAGAGATAAATAAATTTATGAAAAAAAAAGCTGTTAACCTTCCCTTGATCTCAGCCTCTTAGTCGCTATCAAATCTGCTCCTTTGGCCGTGAGAGAAGAATTTGGCATTAAAAGGTCTCGAAGTGGTGGAAGAAGAAAAAATCGCTTTGCAACATTAAAAGATTTTTTAGCGAGGGTGGATTTAAAGTTCCCCCTGAGTGATGATTTCCCTTTGAATTCACGTTCTGGCAAAGTGCTTCGTTTTAATGCAGCTTCACTGAGGGGCAGGGTCTTGAGCTATGAGGCAGATTCTTAGGAAATGTCCCGGTTTGATCCCTTGAATCTTACCTGGTGGTGAGGTGCTGGGATTTTCCAGTTGATGAGCCGGTGTTGTATGATGCCTTCTCCATCCAACATTCATCCATCCATCCATCCATTCATCCATCCATCCATCCATCCATCCATCCATCCATCCATTCATTGGTTATTTCTTTCTTTCATCTGCAAATCAACCGGACCATACATCCTGGATGAAGCACATATAAGAACAATGTGCAGGTACATTTTAATTCATTTAAATAAATTGAGTATAACTCAAGTCTTCTAAATGAAAGAAAATCAGAGAAGCAGCTTTTTTTAATTGATTTGCTCCAAAGTTGTGGAACCGATCAGCCGCTAGAAATCAGAGAAGCTCAGTAAACCTGTGTGAGAGGAAACTTAAAACACTTATCGTTACTTCAGCCTTTAACTAGATCTGAAATATGCTATACGTTATTATTGTTAATATCATTATTGATATTGTTATTAATGCTAATATATTTTCCTGTTATTTAACACATGCAGCTGATTGTATTTGATGCGTTTCAGGTAAAAACTGTATTAGATTCATTCTATTGCATTTCTTCTCCATCACATAAGCGTTCTCCCATCGTTCCATAACCGCTAGTTTATTGTAATCTCACTCCAAGTGGGGCCTTCAAAAAAATTTGGAGTCAATTTCATAAAGAAAAAAAATGGGGATGAACTGATTTATGTGTGTTTACTCTCCAATTCATCTTTTCACTGCGCGTGCACACATACACACACTCTCGCTCTCTCGCTCTCTCTCTCTCTCTCTCTCTCTCTCTCTCTCTCTCTCTCTCTCTCTCTCTCTCTCTCTCTCTCTCTCTCTCTCCCTCTCTCTCTCTCTCGTTCACTTACTCACATGCAGCTCCTGCCTGGCAGACCTCCCCAGTTAACTGGGCCTGTAAATCATCTGCACAACATCAATGGAGAAACATTTGTCACCTCCATCGGCCGCCCTGACTCAGCATCTCTTTAACTGTCCTCGAGGAAGGAGGCGCGGCACGCAGCGTCACCGAGGTCATAGGGTGAATTTTAAAAGCGGCTGATCAAACCCCTGATTCTGCTGCTTTCCAGATGGGATGATATAAGATGAGAGGGGAGTCGTTACAGCAGGTGAAGGGCTCCTCAACCACTTTTCAATCAAAAACGTCTGCCAGGCGAGAGTGAGGTGTTGTATCAGAGAAACAAGGATCTGTAGGGTTCACAGCTAAGACCCGGTTCTATCCAAATAAACGATTATCGTCCATTGTTGATTATTTAATTATCTTAAAACCTGCTACCGGTATAATCTCTGTTCTTAATTTGCTTAAATAAAAGTCTTGTCAAAGTCCTGTGGATCTGTGTAAATCACTTGAGTCAATTGGCGTGACCTGAGTTTCCCATATCCCCCAATTAGCCTGTGTCCGTTTGCCTGTGGTGACCTGAATTGTTAATTTTGTGTGGATCTCACATAAATTGTCCAACCACATTAACCACATGCTGGTTGTAAGCCCACAAGGTCCACTGGTCAATCCCATGAGGTCGATACAGCCGTGCCGGGCTGGGGATGCTGGTTTACTGCTTGAAATGGAAAATCCTCAAGAGTAAATACTGGTCAGGCCGAGTAATGGAGCTTAATGAAAGGTTAAGAGAAAGGTTAAAATATCCTCCACCAGACGCCAGCGTTTATGGATCCTCTGTACACAGTTGTATGTGTTTATGATCAACATTATTTCCTTTCTATGGTTTGCAAGTTAAAGTCAAACTTCTGCTTGTTCAGGTTCAGAAGGGACCTGTTGACATAGACGTACATGATTATGCTGCGTTATACAATGTAAATCATTTTTAGGGTCAAACACAAACCAGATACATCACTGCCACTCGATGACAATGGCCATAAGAAACAGGATTTGTCAGAAATGAGCCGGCGCACTCTTTTGACTGCGATGCATCATTTCTGCATCAACAATGCTTTATTCATAGGAATAAGCCCCGGACAGTGTTTGGACTGCGACGCATCATTTCTCAACAAGCCTTTTTTCCTCCGTCTCATGGACTGGACAGCCTTGTCAGACTGTTGGTTTTATTCCACTGAATAATGCATGTGAAGCTGAGAGAGAGAGAGGATGTGGCTTTCGGCTCCCAATTCTTGCAAAAAAGCCGCACCTGAGAACCAACCAGTCCATATGTGCATTTCCTGTCTGTCCCATTCCTTGAGTCTCCTTCCTCTGTGTCACGGCCAGGCCCCCTCCCTGCCCGAGTGTGGGCAGCCTCGGCAACAACCAGGGTGGGATGTCTCTAATTAAACACTGGTAATGGTGGGAGTGTGTAAGAGGAGGCAGGGCGCACTCATTACACTGGGAACAGATGCTCTCACCAGCCCCTGCCAGCCGGCCTGAATGCCCACAGTGTGAACACATACTGGAGATCCCTCCGTCTCCAGGTTTTAGCCTGAGCCCTCAACCAGCCCACGTTTCCTCAGGACCGATCATATTTCTGTGCTTTCCTCTCTGAGACACATTTTCATTCCGTGCACAGTATTTCGATGCCAGCCCACACTTGGTCAGGGCTTGTTTCCAGAGTAACACCCACATTGTGTTTCGGCTCATGCATTCGAAAATATGAGAGAACTCGTCCAACTCGGCCTCGACAGTCAGTGTAACACAATAAGATCAGGGTGGATGAGGAGAATTAATTGAGCCTGTGAAGAAGATCACCAGAGGCTGCAGTGTTTACTGGTGTGAAGGGATAAGAAACAACTGAGTCACTCTGAATCTACAGAGGAGGAGGAAATATATCTCAGTAGATATCTAAATATCTAAAACAGTTTATGCAACAACTCCTACATATATTTATAAACTTGGAAATTGGCCATCAAATACCAATAACTACCAATTAGAGCCGCCAATACCAGTACTTATACCAATTCCAAAAACCAATACCAATATAAAAATATGTTTATACCACCATATATATAGATATATGACCCATTAATATTCTGCTGTTTATAATGTAGACCTACGTATTTGACCTATAGTGTATATATGTACATATATTTAGCTTTTTTTTTCAAGACTCCAGAAACCACAAGTAGTATTTCAAGTAAAATGTTCTACTGGGATAAAAATGATATCCTGAGCTCTTTAAGATCTGTTGGAGTTTGGTTTTCAAGAGCTTTGCACCTCAGGAGAAAGGTTTGGGTTTTTACAAAGAGCCGGTGGAGATAAGCTAACGTGGCTGAAATGTGATTTATTTTTCTCTAATTCTTCTCGGTGCTGCTCTCGGCAGCGTTTTGGCTTCGCCGAAGGCTTCTCCCAGATTTATTGGGACATTCTGACAATAAGGAATTACAGTCGTCCAATGTTGAGGTAACACACGTGAGGATTAGTTCTTTGGCATCGTCTCTAAACGGGGATGATTCTAATTTTCATAATATCCTGCAAGGGGGAGGGACTGTCCGACAAACTTGTTTTATGCGCGAGGCCAAAGTGATGTCGTCCAAAGTAACTATATGATCACATAATGTTCTTCACAGGTGTTTGAGGGGCCAAGGACAATAATTTAAAGTTTGCATTGTGAATTTTAGAAGTAAAACATTCTACATAATCCAGGCTTTAATGTCCTACCTGCCCAGTTTCATCTTAATGAATACAGCTGGGTTATGAAAGATGAAAATACTTTTTGATTATATTGACTAAAAGAAGTAAGCAGTGGTTGCAGATGGAGCTCTGAGGTCCAGCAGGAGAAGAATAGTTCCCTGTCTGAGGCCACGAGGAGATTGTTGATATATTTGACAAGTGCAGTTTTCTCTGCTCTAAATCCTAAAAGAAAAATCTTCATACAAATAATCACATAATTGGTTTGTAATAGCTTTTTTGGTGGATTTTAGAAATGAAGGGGTTTGGGTCGAGGGGAAACGCCTGCAGCAGGTGTTGTACGCGGATGATCGACTCCTTTATGTCTCCTATCGATTAAGCTCCATTCCACTTATCTTATAGCCTCTCTTGAATCCTTTCGAATCGTTTTAAGGAACAAATTGAATATATATATAAGAGTGAATGGTTCCCTGTGACCTCGGGAATCACTGCTGTCCAGTTAAATGCTGAGGAGGTAACATCACTGACATCGTCCACTCCCAGCACGAGGACCTTTTCACAACTAAAGTGAGAAATAACATGAAAAGATGGAGCAGCCCGGTTTTGAAGGTGCAATCCTTTCAAAAATAATATGTGTTATTTCTCCACCTAAACACTTTACCTGCCAATCAAAAATAATAATTTCATATTTTATGAAGGGAGGTAAAAGCCCAAGAATTCGCTCATCTCTGCTCCCGACATCCTTGTGACAGATGTTAAGCTAAAATGCATAAAATTGCAAAGTGAATCTCGGATGCAGATGAATTGGGGATTCAACTCAAAGCAAATTGTCCCTTAAATCTCGAGACGTGTTCCCTTTGAACCTGAGTATCTTAAAAATAAATAATATTTCCTCAGACTCTGCTGGACTCAGGCATTAACTGTCTCCTTCCACCTTCCAACTTATCAAAATGCCTTTTATCAGAGTTGACCCTCCCTCCCTGAGAATGAACCAGTGTGAGCTGCTCAGATAAATATTTGTCACACTGTGTGTACTCAACATTATTATGTAAGTTTCTCCCTCATTTCCAGATACTCTCACCTTGAGACGTCTTTTAAACCCAAATACATTTTAAAGTGACGACACAGCTCCTTCTCTAAGAGCCTGAGTAAAATGCTAATTACATTTGTGACATTGCAACTAATAAAGTGTCTGTGAAGAAGCGTCTCCTCAGTAAGTGGCTGGAGGCAAACGCAATATCTGCCATTACGACATCATTGGCCACAGTGATAATTGCTTCTCAGTAATGTCGGACAACAATAGCTTCTGGTGACGAGTAGGAATGTGAAATCGTGACTGAATTTGAAAAGCTAAAAGCAAAATGGAACGAACATGGATGCAGACGTACAGTAAGTTTAGCTACCACTTGTGCCCCCCCCGCTGCCCGAGCTCCTATCACCCCTGTGTGTCGCCTGCATTATAAATTCTCCCAGTTTGCATCTGTGCTGTAATTTATAGCGTCACGTTGTCATCAAAGGGGCCATGGCCCCCCGCTGGCCCCCGCCATCAATCTGAGCGCCCGCAGGTAATGGCCAAGTTGCATATTGTCACAATTCCAATACATTATTTACTATGAGACATTAAAAAGTAATGCGTATTAATAAGCAGGCCCAAGGCCAGAGGGCACAGCAAGGTCTAATCCACTCGTATTTCTCCTTGCTTGCATCAAGGAGACACATATATACGGCCGGAGCAACACTCAGGGGCCTTCTCCTCCTGCCAACGCTGCTTCTGTGAATAATTATTGTTACTACTGTAAACATCTTTAATGGGCTACTGAGTTATTGCTCAATTATTAATTCTGCTCATTGAAAAGCCTTTGAGATTCGTCAGTGTCAGTTTTCTATCCCAGTGTAGTGCCGCGTGTCTTCATGGGTTGATTGACACCAATCAAGAGTCTCCACTGTCTGGATCGTCATCCTCAGACTCTAATCTAATCTATTCTAAATCTGTGTCCCTATTGGATGAACCCTGGGGCTTCAGTGCAACTTCTCCTCAGGTTGAAATGCGAGGGACATCTCTTTAAGAGCAGGCTCCCTCAGATTAGAGTGAATGTAATCTGCTCTGTGCAGGTTGCAGCACAAAATGTCAGCAAAACACCATCTTATTGAAAGTCTTTGCAAGCAAATCACAGAATAATCCTCGTCACTCTGATGATTCAGCTCTCGGTATCACAGCTGGACATGTCCGCAGGCTGCTCCTGACATTACCTGAGCTATGTTACAGGAATGAAAATATCAGGGAAAACCAAAAACTTTGTGTTAATTGCATAAATTACTACGTTTGAATATGAATATGGAAACTTTTCAAAAATGCCAGTGGGTTCTCGTCCCTCTTTACACACACAAGCTGTTTAGCTGTGCAACTCCTCAGTGCTCGATTTGAATTTCTATTGGCGATAGATCCAAGATACAAAAATATAGTAAAGCAGGACCCTGTGGAGTCTGTTCCCATCAATATACGTATCAAAGCACTAAATTAAGAATTAGAGGAGTTATGGATTATATATATACAGCACTCACAAATAGTTTTCTTTATTTTTAAACCCATATTTGGACAAAAAAGAAAAGTTTAAAATATGAATTTCTTCACGGGCAAACAGCAGATTTCTTCTTGTTTATTTAAACACCCTCCAAATCCCTTGTGCTGCTTGGATCAATATCGAAATGATGAAACGGACCAAACCAAAATACCCGTTTTGAATTTCAATAAAGACAAATTGTCTTTGAGTGAGCACATTAATATGCATTCGATCAAATGAGGAATACAAATAAGTTGTTAGTTGCCGTTTACATTAGCAGATCTGTTTCTAAATATAATTCTCTAGTTTACTGAATAATCCTCAAATCTCTTAGAAGCCGAGTGACTTCAAGCGCCTGTGTTTTCACACCCGTCTGAATCTGCATCTTCTGGGACGACAACCTGGAAACATTCATCATTAAAACGGCGTTGTGCGGTAAGTGAAGCAAACACACAAACAGATGCTTTTCTACCTTAAAGCAGGAAACATCTGTGCCCTTGTTACCCCCCCGCTTTATGTCATTTTTAATGCCGGCCTAGTGCTATAAGTGCTCCCACATCTGCTGCAGTTTATGTAAGATGCAGATGCATCATCTGCCCGAGGAAGAGCCCCCCCGTGGCTGAGTTAAGTCCTCTCATCATTGATTCATGCTCTCGGGGAAAACTGACAAATTGGACTCCTGCTTCTGTAACGGTACCTTATGGACCCGCCGGGTTGTCGAGGAGAGTCGGCTCAGATTCCTGAGGGTCGCGGGGATGAGAGTGTGCTCGCCGGAGAGAAAGGTGGGGGCCTCACTCAAGTCACATCATCAAGTTTAATAACATGTTGTGAAATATTATTTCAGAATCTGCTCTACACATATGTAGTAGGCAGCAGGAGATTGTCCAGGTCGGTATTCACTTCACAACCACAGGGGAGAGGCAGCGACCAGGGGAAGCAGGCAGCAGGAAGCACATGATGTATGGATTGTTCTGTTTATTGCTGTCTCTGCAATAAAAATGTATTTTTAATCCTGAGATGTTTGCATCCTTCCAGCTTTGCGTCAGTAGCATGAAAGAAAACCTCATAAACAAGCCCACAGATATTTTGCGGCTGCATTCTCACACTTTCAGGAAATATTTAGAGCAACTGACTTGGACAATTGTGTTCTCACATACGGCCTCTTCAGGAAAGTATGAGGACTTCAAATGTGAGAGCAGCCGTGGACACACACACAACACACTATTTCTACGTTCATTTTCTTTTTATTTGCATTAATATTGACACATTTCACTAATAAACACATATGATAAACTCTCAACCTAGTGCAGCTGTAGGACTAAGTGCAGCCTGGAGTTTTCCTGCAGGTTTTTTGACCTCTTATCTTTCTACGGGGCTTCTATTTTATATGATTGTGTTGCTGTTTGGATGTGATGCACTTTACTGAAACTGGCTTTCCCTCTTTTTGAGCTACAGCTAAAGGTGACGTGTCAAATAAAAGCAGCTGTGCACCAGCAAAGATAGAAAAGAAGACGACTATGCAGGTGAAGGTGGGAGAACATTGTCTGAGCACTTTATTAGGAACATCAGTACAACGACTCATTCATGCTGTCAACTGTGGAAGTGATGAAGACATGAAATCCTGCAGATTCAAGTCAGCATCTAATGTTAACATCGAATATCAGAACAGGGACAAGATGTGACCTCAGTGACCTTCAGCTTCCTTTGACCATGGGATGATTGTTGGTCTCAGAAACTGCTGATCTCTGGGGACGGCATCAAGACGGGGAAATAAAAAAAAACATCCAGTCAGCAGAAGTCATCTCAAACTGGTTTCATGGACATGACAGTGGGGTCAAAGAGCTTCAGTGGCAGAAAACACGTGATGCAATCATTACACGGAGCAGAATCTCAAGAGGAGGAAGAACTGGAGCTGTTCTGAGACCAAAGCCTTGCTGATGAGTAATAGTGGAATAAAAACACTGCATTGAAAATGTGTTGAAAGGGGGGAAATGCGTGTGTGTTTTAAATGAGAAACACTGCAAGTACATGTATGTGTTTATTCATTTCTTATATGCAATATATACTTTATTCATTCACAGACGATTACAACAAAACCAAATCCTAACAACCATTTATCACCTCGTGGCTGATAAAAGCAATTTTTTAAATCTCTATTTTATATGAAGAAGAAGTATTTAGGGAAGAAGAGGGAGAGAAAACTCTCCGTCAACAGAAACATCTACAAGCAGCACAGCTCGATGGGAATATGCCACAAAGGAAAAACAGGGAAAGATTAAGTTATCAATCTGCCCTCAACCGATATCTGTCCTCTTTCCTTAGCCTCTATATTCCCGATTCTATTTCCCAGAGCACAGAGCCGCTCACCGAGGCATCATGAGGAGGAGAGATGTGTCAGAAACCGGCTCTCGGGTCGGGGGAACGAATTCAGATTGACAGCGAGGACGCGACAGCTGAGGTCACGCAGAGGGGTCGGTTCCTGTGGAGGTGATGACTGCTGATGCGTAGCTGCAGGTGAGTGTGTGTGTGTGTGTGTGTGTGTGTCTGCGTGTGCGCTGCGAAGTGTGACTCACCTTGCTCCTGGGTGCAATGTGGGGATGATAGGCCAGGGCGGTGGTGGTGGCGGTGGCAGGGTGGTGTAGTGGAAGGATTGCCAATCCCTTCCAGGCTGCACACAGACATCATGGAGCTTCATGTATGGACCGTTTGTTGAGTTTCTACTGCACAAATAAGTCGTTGTTTGGCCTCGTCTGAGTTCAAACACAAACACAATCACACGCCTGCAGCTGTAACACAAAGACTTTCATCACGGAGGAGAAGTGGTGTCTTCTGGAGGATGTTGAGGCGCGTTGCATCATTCTGCGCCATGTCCCTCGCGTGATTACTCGTTAGCTAAGAAGCAGCTCTGCCCACACGGTCGCCCCGGATGACACTTCCCCGTGACAGTGAGTGGACGTCCCCGGAGACTTCCTGTCCACTCGTGTGTCTGCCTGGAGTATCATGAGTAACGGAGCCCAATTTCCATGTTTTGACATAAGAGGGGACATTTGATAAATAGTCGGAGGGACCTGAGCACATAAATGAGGCATAAATAATGCATAAATTAAGTGCCATTTTATGGAGGGATGTCAGCGCATTTCACCAATAACGTGGAGATTAATGACCTGACTGCTGAGGTGGGGGGTGGGGTGGGGGGAGACGCTGCATGGGAGAGCGGTGGAAAGATCAAGGGATGAGTCCTCACTCTTGACTGTTATCAATCAACGGAGCCGTGCGCTCACAGGGACTGGATGGATGATGCAAGCAAAGCAAAGCTCAGCTGAAGTTTCTGGGGCGTGAGAGAGAAAGTGAGCATTTAGAATGACGACTCACTCAGGAGGAAAGATCAACTCTTCCTCCTTCCCAGTAAGCACAAGATATGTTTCAGGCAGTTTGAGGCCCGGGACAAAAACCGAGGTTACCACGATATGGCCAACGTGCATTTACATTCTGCATCGGCGTGAGAGGAAATAAACTCATTAGAAACCGGGACTCCAGAGACCTTGATGGTTGAGATGAAGAAATAACAAACTTTCAGAGCATTTTCAAACCTTGTCGTCTTGTGCTCGGAATACAAAACAAGAACATGTGCGAGTGATGAGAGAGAAGAACAGGGCAGAGTTTTGTTTTGTTTTTGCTCTACACTGGGCTTGTCAGTCTGTGTGATCTCTTGCTTGGAGAGAGAGAGAAAAACCTCACGACGTGGGAAACACGCTCCAGCTCTAGATTCTCATCTTCTGCTTCTGTCACGCTAAACCCTTTTTCATAATGTCCTCTAAAGATGGCCGACTCTATACAGTCACCGCGCTGGACAGTCACATGGGGCCAAATGGCAACTGATGTCACTGAGGACTCCTCAGCTGCCAGTTTATCCCAGTTGCCAAATGCAGTGGCAACATCTGTGGCCCAGAATGCATTTCTCCCGGGGACAAGAGCACAAATAACACATCTATGAAGCTGCTGGGGCTTCCACACATTCCACTGTATAACTCTGAATTGAGGATTCAGCAGAGCACTCACATCTTATTAGTCGTTATTGTAAAGAGGAATAAAAGCAGCTTGGTGGTGCAGTGTGTCACTGTGGCGTCATGGAAACGTGCGGTTCTAGGTATGAGGAGAATACAGGTTTCTCTCAGTTCTCCAGCTGCCTCCCACAGTCCAGACGTGCAGCTCAGGCTAGTCACAGACTAATTTGTCTGTAGTTGGGATTGCGAGGGGGTTGTTTCTCTCTACACGTCAGCCCTGCAATTGATTTGTGACCCGTCTCTGTGTCACACGGTCGCTTCACCTTCCACGTCTTCCACCAGAGATCCCATCACCGTGCTCACGCCTCACGGGGTCATGCCTCACGCGTCGGTAACACCTACCTGCGGTTTGGCATAGTTTCCCCCGTCCGGCCTCAGGGAGCCGTGTAGAAACGTGGCGAGGCCGTCACTCATGCTAACGCGGGCCGACAGCTACGTGTGGGTCTCTTAGCCATTTCCTGTTTGCCGGGGCTCTCAGACATCGGCAGCTGTCCACTTCGCTCTCCGTCCCCGGGGCCGCTCGGAGAAGACCTGACACTCTGCCTCCCTGACACAGAAACCTCCTGCAACAACACACACACACACACACACACACACACACACACACACACACACACACACACACACACACGCACACACACACACACCTTCTCAGGTCGCTCTCCTGCCCAAGATCCACACACACACACACACAAAAATAGACAATATCACCAGTGGAAGGTCAGGAGGAGCTCCCCCCCACCATCACTCAGAGCTGCTCTAATGTTCACCGGGGCATAAATGATGACTGGTGTAATTGACATTGCATAACTAATCTTACATATTCCACCGGGGCTGATGACAGTCAGTCGCCCGGCAGAGGTGCTAAAGACTTTTTGGAAAGTGTGAACAGTGGAAAAGGTGACCCGCAGCTCATCTAATCTATACGGGGGGGGAAATGGGGGCCCAATCTCAGCAGCCTCGTTAATTTGGAGTTCTTTCTAATTCGCCAAGGAGAGAGAGAGGTGTGTGGGGGGGGGGTGGCAAATTGAAAATAATTGCGGTGATTACGGCAACATTTGTAATGTTCGATAAATGTAGGTCAAAGGCAAATATCATCGTCTGAGGGGGAAACTATCTTCGGCTTCGCTCATCAGTCTCAACTAACTTCAGGTTTTTCACTCATTAGCGCGGTTGGAGAATGTTTCAGACTGATTGAACGGTTGAATCCATATCAGGTTTCATTTATTCAAGCTGGCATTCAAACCTTCCAATCCTCATTTTGTTTTTTCGAGTGTATTTCAGAATACTCACAGCGAAAAAAGGTGTTTTTATTGATTTATCTCGACTTGTAAATGCTGCCACCACCTCTCTTTAGTCAGATCGATATGCACTTGACCAGGTGACCTCCCCGGGTTCGGAGGGCTCGGTGGCGACTCGCAGGTTTATCATCAGAGGGAAAGTTATTCTTCCTGCCTGGCAGCCAAAAACTAAAGAAGGAACACTTGAAAAAAAGATTTTCTTGCACAGGCTTCAGCCCAGAATATACATGTGTGCAAAAACACCCACAAATAGCAGTTAATGTATTTAAGTTCATACAATATTCTTTTTAAATTCAAAACAGCACTTACAAGGTTGAATATACAGAAAACGGGCATTAAATTAACTTTTTAATGATGTTTTCCTTTGTGTTATTTCGATCTGACGTTTTATTCTCGGCTTTCAAATGATTTAATTTTAGACTGTTTTAATTGTTGTAGAATCTACGACTTACTAGGTGAGACTTCACTCTTCCTCTCCGTATGTTGTTTGGATTTAATCGTCAACAACAACAACCCGCACTACACCTCCATTGTATCACTTGTTAATTAAAACCATTTTTTTCAAAGAGCAGAAATTATGAAATGTCAGAATCCTTTTTTGAAAACAAAGCTTTATTCTCTTCAGCCATTTGAGCACTTTTGCAAACGTTTCACTTTCCTTCCAGTTTATCTGAAAACCGGTTTAATTTGGAAACTGTGCTTCTCTTCTATCCTGTGCATTCTCCATCTTCTTCTCCGTACTCTGAAAGCAAAGCACAGCACGACATCCAGCATTAACCTTCCAGGCAGGAAACTGTAGTTTCTCAACTGCTTAAGAGGAATCGTATGAAGCCTTGATTCTTACTTCTGCCGGGGAAGTAAGGTTTCCGTTTCCATTTACTGTTTTTCTCTCTCTTAGGAGGATGATTCAAAAACTACTGAACCGGTTTTTCTTGAAACTTGGAGGAGCCATTTGGCGATGGCCCAAGAAACAGCCCATTACATTTTAGGGTGATTCATAATTTCTGTGAATTCCCGAAGAAATAATGCAAATCTTTATGGAAAAGATCAGGTTTGTGTAGATGGCTAATATACATGAACAGGTGGAATCTGGTGCAGAACCATGTCTATCTATCTATCTATCTATCTATCTATCTATCTATCTATCTATCTATCTATCTATCTATCTATCTATCTATCTATCTATCTATCTATCTATCTATCTATCTATCTATCTATCTATCTATCTATCTATCTATCTATCTATCTATCATCTATCTATCTATCTATCTATCTATCTATCTATCTATCTATCTATCTATCTATCTATCTATCTATCTATCTATCTATCTATCTATCTATCTATCTATCTGTCTATCATCTATCTAGAACTCGTTATAACCAGCACTTCCATCTCTTTCACCCGCTCCCTCGATGACATGTCCCCCTTTCAGAACCAACTTTAAACTTTAAAAACAAACTTATTTAAGCCCACTCACAGTCGTCTGGCCCGAGTGGCAAGGCGGACAGCGGTGAGGGGAGCGGTCACTTAAGATCCCCGACACCGAGACCGGACCCATTCCGTCCCATTAAGCAGAACAGCAGCCGCCCTTTCACTTGGATATGACGGTGTCAGATTTGTGGCTGAAAAACACAGTGCATCGATCGGAGAGGGCGTCGTGTCGGTATGAAAAGCTTCCACGTCTTTCAGGAGAAGTGGCAGGTCGAGCTTTTAAACATCTGTGGTGCCGTGTTGCGAGTGTGTGGCTGTGGCAGGACTTGTGTGAACACACAGCTGGAAGTCTGACGTGTGTGTTTTTTCTTTGCTCCTGGCGGAATAGGATCAGCGGGGACCAGATGTAGAAACTGCGAGGACACACACAGTCATCCTTTCTAATGAAAGCCTCTCTAATGAACCAGTGTGTGAGCTCGGCTTTCATGACTTTTCCCAGAGCTCAATTATAGCGCAGGGGGCTCTTTGAGGAACCTCACTCTGGATAAAAGATTTGAACCATGTCACCTAGAACCACTGAAATCACAGATCTTCCTTATTCAAAGCTCAAATGTAAATACCGTTCAGTTATTGCTCGGCGTTAATCTCTTCCCCTTCTGACGTCGAGGCTGTGATCGTCTGTGAAGTCGATGTTTACGGCGTTTTTCACTATTTAAAGTGTAAACTGCAGCAGCTGTTTCAATACCCAGAGCGACGCGGGGCTAATTTTCACAGACGCAAGTGTCATCGCTCTATGGAGAGAGTGGCGTTTGAAGAGAATTGAGCTGACACACGTTATATTGTGTTGTACGTCTCAGTTGTGGCGGGAGAAGAATGGTCGAATCAAGTTTCAATTCATCTTAGTTAGAGCTTTTCTGCTGGTTTACGATGCCAAGACACAGTTTATAGTGTGTAACATACAGAAATTTAATTAAAAATAACCACATAAACACCACAGGAGAACCTCACCTCTTGACTTTATGCATTGTGTGTAAATCACAGCATATGGAAGATGCCTGGCAGGAGAGTGGCTTTGTTAAATTTGACCCATGTTCACAACTATGATTGCTTCCAGTCAATATTTATCTGGCAGCTAAAATGATAAAACAGGAGTTTTGAGAAGGGAGCCACAAGGGAGGGGTGGCCCCCTAGCGCCCTCTTTTGGACAGCCGCCAACTGCTAGACATGCCTGTCTCCTTGTTATATAAATATAAATAGTGGAAAAAACAGGGTTTGTCCTTTATACCCTGAAAAATGTATGAGGAAGTTGGAAAAATGGCCTTAATCCACATCTGCACCAAAAATCGAACAAGTTCTTCTCATTCTCAGGATCCCTCCCTGCAGGTTGTGTTGCTGTTGTGTAACCCGCATGCTCACAAATAAACAAACAAACCCACCACACACGGGTGAAAACATAACCTCCCTGGTGGAGGTAATGAACAGTAGCCTGCGAAAGGTCACGTAACAACACAACCTAACCATGGGTCGTAATAAGCTGCTTGCACAGGCAGCCCTGGGAGCTTCTCTTTACAGGAGGAGAGTCTCACTTCATCCCCCCCAATCCCTGTGATGCATTGTCAGATTTTAAGGAGGTTTTGCAGCCGCGCAGTCATTTTTTAACAGGGATCCAGGATTCTCCGGGTCTTAATGAAGATTTCCCTGCCTCTTTAAATCCGTCTTCCAGGGGTTCACTCTCCCCTCTGTCTTATAATTAAGTCGTTATATGAGCCGTAAAGGCTGAACTCTCCTGAAATAAACCCTGAGGATTCTTCACCATCTGCTGCCTCCCTCTCCTTCTCCTCTGCCTCCCGACATCACAGCGATCATCTGCTCATCTGGGGTGGAGCTGCTACTGCGGGCGAGAGCAGTTTATCTTCGTGCACCACGAAACACACACTGTTCCCAAGTGTGGAGTCGGACATAAAGATCGCTCAGTCCTGACAGTTATTACAATCTATAAGGAACAAGTCTTATTGTTGGGGATTAGTTAGAGCGGCCTTATTAGATTCTCATGTTTTCGTGCAGTTCTTAATGTTTTCTGTTGATTCTCAGGTTCATGTTTTTAATCGTTGTGTTACTTCTGTAAAAATCTCAAAACATTGCTTTCTTCACTGCTGCAGCTCCTCTCTTCAGCCTCTGTCAGAAACGCTTGGTTTTGGCTCCTGTCTCTTTAAGGCCCTTACGCTGATTGGCCAGCTAGCACCGCTCTGTCGTGATTGGTCAACCGCTTCCAGCTCACTTTATCTGGCTTCGTCAGACGAGCTGCTAGGTGTGTATTATGCTAATTTGGGCAGAAGTATGGGCGGGGGGTAACACAAGAAAACTACACAACACACTACAGGTAAGGGACAAACAGAAAAAGCATCATCTCTAATTTACATTTGTCATATTTCATACGTTTTAAGTACTTTCATCACAATCCTTCCAGGTGGAGGAGTTCTTATGAAAAACGTTTTCCAGACAGCTCCTCAGATGTAGTCGTTTTAGTTCTGTCCTCTAATGTTCTGCATCACATTAACATATGCAACACACTTTAGGCTTTTGTCTCCCCTGTTCTTTCCCCCCCTTCACCTTGTCTGCTGTCGAAATGAACCAGACACTGAAAGCCAGGTAGGAATGAATGAACGCGCTGTCTCCTGCATAATTGGACGCATTCATTGATTAATGATTTGGTGCATGCAGGCGTCAGAATTAGCAGCCCCCCTGCTGAGAGGGAGGATTCTGTATAATCGGCTGATTTGCTCTCATTATCGTCCCTTATGAGTGCCGAGCCGTTCAGGTTTCCACAAACCGCCCTTTGTGTACGTGTAACACAAAACTGAACCTTTCCCAAAACACAGGATGGATGTGGAGCTTCACTGTGCTGCAGCACAACTCGTCTGGCTTTTCCCGAGTTGTGGGGATTTTGGAAAAATAGGAACATATTCCGATATTTTTCTGTCATGTTGGATTCTTCTGTGAGACGTGAGGTTTACTGGTTGCAAAGGCAAATATATATATATGATGCTCTGTGAATTTAATCTTATTTCACCACAGCAAATGTCAAATTAACATAATCTGCCAAATTTCCAGAACCAGATACTGAACAAATCAGAAAACTGGATTTCTTGACAAAAAAATACAATTTATTTTCCGTCAGCTTATTCAACTGCAGCTGACACAACAAGGACATAATTCACCAAAGCTTTTTTGGCACAAGTTCATCATATTGTGTTGTGGGATTGTTACTCACTCCTGGTAATGGCAGCACCGAGAGGTGTTGAAAATCATGTTGGGTTGAAGCCATTTGTCTGTTAGGGACGTGAATATTTCATTGGGATGCAGCCAAAACAAGATACTCTGGTTTATCTGCTTGTAGCAACTAAAGCACGGTGAATCAAAAGTAGCTGGTAATTTCAAGGCAACAGGTTTGTTAATTTACACCAAACCAGTTTGCATGAAGTTTATAAATTGCATAACTGTAGGACAATAGTAAGTTTCACAGTTTACACATCCAGAATTGCCAAAAAACATGTTGTGTCTTTCACAGTTTTGTGTCACGTTGTAAACACAGAATGTGTCACTGCAGAAAAAAAAGCCTCATTATGCACCGCTACTGGTTTTGAAGTGTTATTTACAGCTGACAGATTTAATGTTTTATGAATGAGATTTCAAACATGAGCCTTCGCTCATAAGCAGCTTGTTCTCCAATTACAATCTCCTCTTGTGAGCAGTCGTGTGTTATTCAAATTACAATGAACATTTTCATAATGTTGCATCACGTTGTAGTGGAGTGGATCACATGGAAATCGAATCCTCACGATAGATAGATAGATAGACAGATAGATAGATAGATAGACAGATAGATAGATAGATAGATAGATAGATAGATAGATAGATAGATAGATAGATAGATAGATAGATAGATAGATAGATAGATAGATAGATAGATAGATAGATAGATAGATAGATAGATAGATAGATAGATAGATAGATAGATAGATAGATAGATAGATAGATTTAAAATGCTGATTTGAGGTGAAGATTAGATTCAACGGTCGCGTAAACAGCTCGATAAATTGCAGCCCCCCCCCCTTCTTTTACTCCACTGTATATGTCACATGTCTTTCTGTTTGAGGGAGATCATGGGGAGCTAAAGACAATTTTCCAGCCTGCTGGGTGATAAAAGAAAGTCGAGAAAACACATCAGCCTGAGCGAGAGATGGCGTGCCCTCATTTCTTCCAGTATCTATAGCCGGGCCACATTATCAAAGGCAACAATAACTGTGAGAGGCTTTTGTCTTTTTCTCTCTTTCTTCGTTCCACAATGTACGACGTCAACAGAGAAGTGGTGCGGAGAGAAGCAGCTCGGGAATCAAACACTGAGTGATGAAAAGGAAAAAGAGCTTCAGATGAACTGACTATAAAAAAAAACAGGCTCATGCAAATGTGGATATTTCAACGGGAAATATCTGAGACCGAACCCACACCACCTTCTCCCCTGTCAATATAGACCTATCTATCTACTATCTATCTATCTATCTATCTATCTATCTATCTATCTATCTATCTATCTATCTATCTATCTATCTATCTATCTATCTATCTATCTATCTATCTATCTATCTATCTATCTATATCTATCTATCTATCTATCTATCTATCTATCTATCTATCTATCTATCTATCTATCTATCTATCTATCTATCTATCTATCTATCTATCTATCTATCTATCTATCTATCTATCTATCTATCTATCTATCTATCTATCTATCTATCTATCTATCTATCTATCTATCTATCTATCTATCTAACTATCTATCTATCTATCTATCTATCTATCTATCTATCTATCTATCTATCTATCTATCTATCTATCTATCTATCTATCTATCTATCTATCTATCTATCTATCTATCTATCTATCTATCTATCTATCTATCTATCTATCTATCTATCTATCTATCTATCTATCTATCTATCTATCTATCTATCTATCTATCTATCTATCTATCTATCTATCTATCTATCTATCTATCTATCTATCTATCTATCTATCTATCTATCTATCTATCTATCTATCTATCCATCCATCCAATAGGGAAATTAAATAAAGGGAAATATGGAATCTCAAATCTTAAATGTGATATCCTGACGAATCAGCAGAGTTCTGTGGCGCTCCGGCGTGGACAGCCTGTCTTTTGGCGTGCACTCACTGAAGCTACTCCTGCCAATCACTGTCGCCTCTCCGGGGACAACAACACAAAACAGCCCCAGTGTGAAGCAATGCTACAGTAACACAAAAAAAACAGAAGAGGAGCGTGCAGGAGGTGAAACGGTGAATATGCCGCATTTTGTTATGACATATGAATCGAGGCGTGGCGGCTCCACGCAGAAGATTCATGGAGAGGAGCAGGACTGTGTTTTGCAGCTTGGGAATTATAAAACTAGGACATAGAACAAAACATCTAATTAAAGCCCCTTTCTGTAATTGCGGTGTTCTGTTCCTGTTGCTCCTCCGTTGTCTTTGTATGTTCTGATTCACTGAATTTAAAGCATTTTCTGATTATCATTTAAAACCCATTTAGGGGCTTTAGGATGTTTTGTTAATGGTAATAATTTGTGTAAATTTGCTCTCACAGGCCTAAGTAGCAGCGAGAAAAGAGGAAATCTATGTACTGTACATTCCACTTTGTACATTATCTAGACATCCAGTGTGTTCTGGTTGGTTTGAAGTCCAAACTATAATTAGGAGCTTAACACAACTGACCTCAGAATCGTCTAGTGACACAGGAAACCAGATGAATGGGAAGATAACGCACAACTTTATGTTTTTGAATCTAAGAAAGCCTTGTTCTAATTCCCATTCACACAGCTCCACATTATTTTCTGTTGGATTCAATAATGACACAACTGTGTGTTATTAATTATGCACAATAATCTGCGTTGCGTTATTATCAGAGAATTCAGGGAAGGGAAAGAAGCCGCCAGCTGCACATAAAAAACCCAAAGGAATCATTTCTGTCTTAGAGGCTGCAGAAAAAGAAATCAATGCGTGAAGTTTTGACCAAATTAGAAAAAGCAAGTAAATAAAATATTTATTTTCTTTGCTCTAATATATTCTGGATGTCTTCCAGAGACATTTCATTTTTTCAGTCAGCAGTCCCCAGACTAAATAAACCCTAATACCATTAATCTTTCCCTTTTACTCCCAATCCCCCCCAAAAAACAGTTTCCTTGTCATGTCCAGTTTCTAAAATAGCTGCTATTGTGCACTTGCTCTGTCTGTCAAGTGCCGTGAGAGTTTTCCAGCCAACATATCATTTTTACTCTAATGCGTGTGCGCGGGCCACCAGTCATGCATTTTCTCTAAAATACAGATCGTCTCACTTATTCAGCGTTCTGTCAGGGAGAGCCGCGTGGCAGAATTCAATTTACTGCTCTGCACCGGCTGCTGAAGGCAAAGAAATGTCGCCTGGCTGTCGCTTATAAATATGGATTTTGGCAAAACACACTAACTGCTATCAGAGAATATTTTTGAAAAGCCCTAGTTTCCCCCTAAAAGTGTGGAAACGGTCATGTGTGTTTGCTCGCGGGGGTGGCGATTAAGAAACCCACAGTTTTTACTTTCACACGTTTTGGTCTCGCTCTCCCTCATGCAGAGGGCGAGTGCACATGAGCATTATAAAGACGATGCCAGAAATACTGAATCACTGACAGGCACGATGCCCAGAACAACTTTATGTGATAACTCCACCCCCCCTCCCCGCTCCACTCTAGGCCGCTCCGAGCAGATGGAACCGGAGACGTCCACAGATCCGCGACCTGCTGAGTTTCTTGAGAGCTTCATGGATCAGACACAACAGGTCACAAGACGACGCAGCTACTGGTTCAGACCCGGCTCAGAAAGATGGCCATCCCCTCTCATCAGTCGCCTGGAGGGAAAGTTCAGCTGAGTCAGCAAAAACACTGAAACAAATATCACCAGGCAGCCTGCACCAGACTGTATTCTACCTTCATTTGAAAGCCTCTGTGCAGGTCTATATCCTCCCAGTGCACAGAGCCACTCACACACCAGCTGATGAGCTCACTGGATTTCTCTGGGCCCCGAGTGTTTCTTTGAAATACTGTCCACCAAAAAAAAGGAAAGAAGAAGAAGAAGAAGAAGAAGAGGCAAACTCCCATTTCTGTTCCTCCTGATTAACGATGTGAGCACAGAGGCTGCGCCTGCAGAAGAAGAGTTTGCTCTACTTTGTTTGGCCAAGAGATTTAAAAAAAAAGTGCATTAGTCTAGAATATTACCCGTCCCCCCCCGTCCCCCCTCCTCCTCTACTCTCTCAGCCTACTCCTAAATAAGACAGATCTAATATCTGCAGATTAGATTATTAATTTCTCTTTTTTATTAACGGGATGTGGGCTCATTTTCACCAGGGCGAGCATGACAGAGGTCTGACAGGATGAGGATTCACTTGCTCAAGACAAATCTGCCCATAAAGTCATATTAAATGGACGAGGAGCCGGCAGAATCTGGGCCTGGATTTGACATCGGATATGAATGAGGAGTTGATGAGCTGTCAGTGCACGAGGCTGCGGCTCCTGCATCCTGGATTTTTGGGATCTGACTAATGAGAGGAAATTTATGAGGTGTCAGAGGCCTCTCCTCTCCCTCTATCCTCATCTTCATCTTCATCTTCATCTTCATCTTCATCTTCATCTTCATCTTCGTCCTCGTCCTCGTCCTCGTCCTCGTCCTCCTCTCCTCTCCTCTCCTCTCCTCTCCTCTCCTCTCCTCTCCTCTCCTCTCCTCTCCTCTCCTCTCCTCTCCTCTCCTCTCCTCTCCTCTCCTCTCCTCTCTTCTCCCTCTATCCTCATCTTCATCTTCATCTTCGTCCTCTCCTCTCCTCCTCCTCCTCCTCCTCCTCCTCCTCCTCCTCCTCCTCCTCCTCCTCCTCCTCCTCTCCTCTTCTCTCCTCCTCTCAGGAACACAGGAAGGTGATGAAGCAGGACGCTGGCCCATTTGATCCGGCCTGATTGCCAGATCAGTGCCACAGAACAGGGGCCTCCGGTTGCAGGTGAGTGATGCCGGCTCAGTATTGACTGCACCTGTCACACACTCTATTGACTCATGTTAAAGCCCTTTTTGACTAACAGGATCTATCAAAGATATGCCGCTTCACAAGCTTCCCCCCCCCACACACACACACAAACACCAATGGCGGGTATCGGTGAGTGAAAACAGTCAAATCACTGTCTCCTGGGGTTTCGATTTATTAGCAGGGCCACTAAAAGTTAGTGAATCAGGGTTTTGTGAAGGTTGGTGACAGTGGAACTGTTTGAGATGCATTTCTATTGTTGTCATATCAGAGGGAGAAAGACAAGATAAAGCCACAATCCTCACGGTTGAACTGGCCTTTGACCTCAGGATCTAGATTTAACAGGAGGTTTCTGTGCAAGCGGAGGAAGAGGATTATTCCCAAATCTTTACCACTAGCATAACCATCCCTGCAGATCATCTAATTACCTGCTAATAAGATCCTCATCTTGGGGTGAGCGTGCCTGATGGTGGTGGTGGAATATGGGGATCGTGGGACGTTGCTTCTAACTCAAATCTATAAATTCATCTTTCCTTGCGGGAGCGAGAGAACTTTTACAATCCAATTTAACAGCGGCGCTCTAAAGATCTCTTATTGCACTGCATAAAGCACCGTGCATGGAGGTGAGTTAACCCAGATACTAAACGTGATTTGTTTTGCCTCTTTTTTGTGTCTACAGTGCACTTCTTTAAGTGGCAGAGTAAGAGGAATGACCACTCATAAAATCCTAATTAAGGTAATGTGTGAATGAGCAGCGGAGCCTCGTGGACGCTGATGGTGATAAATGTCCGTCCCCGTGAAAAGAAGCTGTGCTGAAGGTGAAAGTTGCTCTCAGGTTCAGGTTGCCCACTGTGGCTTGTTATCGCCGAGACGACGGAGAAAACACCGGAGCTGATGCGTCTGCTGTGGACACAGAACAAAAAAAAGAAGTAATGAGGCAGTTGTGCTTTGCAGCCTGTCGTCACCCTCCAGGGGGAGAAAGAAAGAAAAGAACAGTGCCGAGTATTTGATGAGATTTAGTGGAATCAACTCAAACAGGCGACTTTGACAATTCATTCCCTGAAAGCCAAAAGTAAAGTCTCCATCGGCGTCGAAGAAAGACGATGGGTTTTGACGGGCGAGCAGCGATTCCCATGGACCTGCTTGTCTGTTCGCATCAAGGGCATGAAAAGCAGTGACTCTCAAAGAGCCGTGTGCTTTAATTTGACAATCCCAAAAAATATATGTTTTTAAAGAGAAAGAAGAACAAAAGCCCAATCGAGTGTGTCAGGTTGATTCTCTCTCCTCACACATCCTTGAAACTGCATTTTTTTCCAGGATGCCGAATCTGGGCTTTTGCAATTTATCACAAAGCCCGAGATTTCAGGCCTGGCCTATTTAGTACTGTCCAGGTTCCTGAGCATTCAGAGCAGATTTATCAACATCCACTCTCACTCAGGACCGGTGATGGAGGAATCCTCTCGCTCATCCGTGTCATCCGCATCGTTATCATTCGAGATTCTATTCTTTTGATGGAGCTGAGCAGAGCCTGCCATGTCCCGATGAGCTCTCATAATGGAATCAAAGGTCTCATTAATTATTGCATCTGCAGCCTCAACACTACGAGAAGAGCAATACAGAAAAATAAAAGGAACATACTGATAAAGGGGGGGGAACAAACATGGGACTAATGGAGGATTCACGTGGGAATGAGAAAAAAGGACAAATTCAGCAATTACACAAATCACAGAGCGACCCGGGTCAAACTGAAGGCCTGTGTGGAAATCACTCTAATTACTGCAGGGAAACTTTCACAATGCCAACTTTTATAATCATTAGAACAATAATTTCTGTGACGACGTGCTCGTGAGAATCAAGCCAATGTTTGTGTCGATTATTGAAGATTCCACCTCTCGCAAAAAGTCATTACTCCAGTAAACATTTGCACAGACGCCACAGAGTTTGCAACATGTGCTTCCATTTTGATAAAGATTCTTATGAATCCACCGCTGACTGAAGATTCTACGTCTCTCTGTCTCTTTGTGTTTTCTCCCTTTATCTCCCTTTTGTCCCTCGGTGCCAGAGCAGCAGCCACCGCCCACAGGAGATCATTGTTTATTCCAGGGCAGGGCAAACCGCTGTCAGCCTCCGTGTTCCCCCTTCACTCCCTCGTCTTTGTGCACTTCTAATTAACTGAGATTTTGCTTGGCTGAGTTTCAAAAGGCCACTGGAGAAAACAGCTCGACTCGGCCGCGAGTCGCTCAATCTCCCGTCTGAATTATGGCTTTTTAAAAGTCAAGGCATTATGGGATTGCCAAATGGTGAGGATAAAATACAACAATGTACCAATTATGGGGGAAAAATGGGAAGTTATGTGATGCGGGTTCACAGCTGTACGGTTCACTAACGTGCAGCTGAAGGCAGCATGTGCTGTATAAAGCAAACAGGAGAATTAAACACAAGACGTGCACGGTGCTGTTTCTTTCACTTCAATATAAAACCACCAAAAAGCAAACTTAAAGGAAATGAATGCAGCCAATTTAATAAACCGCTCTCTGCAAAGTGTCCCCGGACAAATGAGAAGAAGTCGAACAATTGCAGAACTCGAAGCTGCAGCTGCCAAATTAAAAATAAGAACCTCACTTAAACCAATAACATCATAAATAGCAGAATGTGCAATTTATATCCAATGCATACTTCAGTGCAGTGACTTCTATCCAAGCTGTCGATGCCCTGTTAATTTTCCAACTATGTGCTGTAAAAAAAATGAAATGCTAATTTTTGCCGCAGCAGTCTCATCCAGAGCCGGTTCGCCGACAGAGGGATCACGGCCCCTCGAGCGGAGTCGGACTCGACCATCACAGCCGAGCGGTAATGAGCTGCTTCACTGATCAGGGCAAATTATTACCATGATAAAAAGAACGTAGAAAGTTTGAGTCTGGCCAGGGAGCAGAGGAGAAGAGAAAAAATGTGTTTCTGACCCTCATCGTGAAGAGGTCGTTTTTGTTAGCAGCGTTTTTATAACTTAAAAATACTGTTTTTTTTACTAAGTGATGATCTTAGCAACTCGACAGCTGGTCGAACATATTTTCATCTACTGTCGAGTAAAACAGTTGTTTTTACTGAGTTAACAAGATAACTTTCATAAAAAAAAGAAGTAAAAATAATTTGGTTTAATTTGGTGAGTTAATGAGACGATATCCATGAAATAAAAAGAATCTGCTCTGTTTTTCTGAATTGGTTGTATTTAAATTGTTAATTCTCGAACAGATATGAATATGGAATGAATGAACATCACAGAAAAACCCACTCACATACAAAAACATCTCCTGACTTTGAGTATTTATTGTGTTATTTCTCACATTCCTTTAGCCTCCACTCTTTTGTCCCTCTCAGGATCCTGTAGATGGCCTCCAGGCAGGTGAAAGGGGAACCAGCTTTTAAACCTGAAGTTTCCCAGATCATTTCCTGCTCAGTAGAAACCAGTTGGACCCCGAACGTTTCCCCTGAGTCGTGTCATGAAGTCTACAAGTCATGGAAAAGTTTGAAAGTCTCAAAGATAAATCAACAGAGGAACCACTTCCTGGAAAGTGTTCAAAAACTTCTCTGAAGCTTCATAACGTCTTGGAGATAAAATGGCGTTTTATTGCTATTACAGATTTTGGCTTCACTTTTAAAGACCTAGCATGTCATCCATCTTCCCAGTCTATCGCTCATCTCAGGTCACTATCTGGTGTTTACCCTGAACTGTCTGTACTTGCTGAATAAAGTCTCTCTCTGCTGAGCTTGGTGTTTGCCCGTGGGGGGAGATAAGGTCAGAGCCCAGACGTTACATATCAACGCTGAGCATACTCCGAGTTTTCACTTAAATAAATCATTTCCACGTGGGCTGGCGAACTCCTTTCCAATTCCGGTGACATTGTAATTAAGGTATTGTCAAACTCGCTCCCACGCTCGGGGGCATGATTAAGAGACAATCTGTAATTGTTTTCTGGGTGTGCTCCTCCTATTATTTCCCAGTAAGTTTCCCCGTTTTCTTTTTGTCACAGCTCATTAAATATTTACTGAAGTTAATGCGGGAGCAAGGCGGCGGAGCCACCGCCTGTAGCGGAGCTGATGGAGCCGCACAGTCATTGTCGTGAGTTGTGTAAACATTGTTTTACACCGACGACGCTGACGTGAATCGGGAAGAGGAGAAATTAGGAAGGGAAATGTTTATTGTCGGAGAGACGAGAGGTGGAGGGAGAGACGAGGGGTGGAAGGAGAGATGAGGGGTGGAGGGAGAGACGAGGGATGGAGGGAGAGATGAGGGGTGGAAGGAGAGATGAGGGGTGGAGGGAGAGACGAGGGATGGAAAGGACAGTTACTGAAGTTTGGCAAACTTCCGTACTTCGACCTCGTACTTCAGAACATGCATGAGGAAAAGCTCTCCACGTTTTCTTTTTATAGGTTTGATTTCTCCCTGCTCCTACTTTGCTGTAGCCTGGTTACCAGAAGAGAGTGTACCACAGAGCTGCATAAAATGTCAAGTGTGTTTTTGCTTTTGATTACATCGAAAATTACAGTATACACGTGCATTTGAAGCACTTATTACATATGTATGTGCACAGTTAAATCTGGGGTTTGATTTCTATTTTCATGCATTGGTCACATTTACCTGCCCACGCGATCTTACAGACTTCCTGAGTAATTTACTCAAGTGTTCTGCTGTGTTCCAGACGAGCTATGAGTCATACACAGATCACAGGACGACGGTGTGATCCTTTCACTCTTTGGCTAATATATGGTCTGGAGCATGAAGTCAGTAAATTGTCCCTTTATCGCCTTCCTCGGTGACCATGGTTCCTCGTGCACTTCTCCCAGGCGTTGCAGGCATTTGAGCTGCTGACCTTCCCGCACAGAACTGCACTCCTCCAGCCTCTAGGGCCGCCGCTCCCTGCAAATTGTATAACAAGCTGTAATTTCTCCTTCTTAGCTTCAATCATGTCCATATCCCTCAGCAAGTGCTTCATCCCGGCCACCACAGCACTCTCCTCCTGCCTGCAGGGCTAAATCAATGAATCAAGTGAAAGGATGACAGGTCGGGAGAGCGAGAGTCTGAGATAGACATCGGGAGGAAAACAGAGAATGAGAAGTTAATCCCCTCAGCTCGGTATTATTTTATATCTGCTGCCGAGTAGAGTCGAGGAAACCCAGTCACCCTTTTGTCTTAAAGTCGTCCAGGGACGCTTCAGCTGCAGCCTGACACTAAAGGTCGTTCAGCTGATGCCTTTACACACTTTGTGTCCCTCGCTGTCAGTGCCTCTTGCACCGTGCCATTTATCTTAAGTCTCAGTGAAACGCTTCAACAGAGGCCCTGCTCCCCAAAAGAACCTGGACTTACTGTGATGGGTACACACACGTAAAGAAGATGTCACAGTGAGAAGAAATTCTGAGGTGTGGCATGGAATTCAAGTTTGAAACCACTTAAAAGCACATAATCCTTTTATTAAATGCTAAATGTAACATATGGGCACATACATGTATAAGATAAGAGAATGTAAGATGTATATTTAGTAAAAGCAAAGGGTTCAGTTGAGAATTTATGTCAGTTTTTGCTTGTGTTTATGGAAGAAACTATCAACAGGCAGTTATTTCCATTCCAAATTTCAAATAATCCACAAACTGAACACATCAGGTTATGACTCATCGTTCAAGTTCAAGCCTGTTTACTTATGTGCAGGATGAGCTAGAATTTGTTGCATGAATTTGTCGAGTGTTTGTGTGTCTTTGTGTGTGTTTGTTTGTTTCATACCCTCTGGTAAAGAGACAGCAGCAGCCCCCTGAGGGAAACGAGGGACTAAGTTTAGAAGCAAAATCAAGATGAAGAGATCACGCTCATAAATAGAATGGAAAACATTCCCCGTGGCTGCTTTTCTCCTCTACCTGAAACAAAGGTTTTAGTTATTACACATAAATTCCTATCACTGGTGTTGATTAATAGATTTACACTTACTGCATACTCTCCTCTAAGTCTTGAATGTATTGGGAAATGAAAGAGATGCAACGAAATAGGAAAACACTCACACAGGAGGCTGTCATGACCCAGAGGAACTGGATCAGCAGGCATTTAAAGCAACTAGAAAACATGTATCAGCTCTTGATTACAAGTCCTGACACTCCTGTGCTCCACATCTCTAAGAATGCATTTTAGCAATAGTAATTTCCCAGCTCTGTCTACCATTATAATCTTTTTGTATTCGATAGAAGCTATGTTCTGTTCAGACGCCGATGATTGTTGAAAATCACCCGTCTAATCACCCAGCAGCTCTTCAACAGCAAGGTTGATGTGAGCAGGTCTGTCGTCCTGCATTCATCGGATTACTCACCGCAGGCGGGAGGAGAAGGAGAAGAAGGAGGAGGAGGAGGAGGAGGAGGAGGAGGAGGAAGAAGAGCACGTCTTTATGATCACAGAGCACTTTTCAGCAAAAAACATTTAACATCCTATTGTTGAAGTTTCAACCCGTCTTTGCAGTGAAGGACTAGTTTTGTACTTGTGTTATTTCTCTCAAACTAAAGATTGAATTTGGCAGAAATCGTTGACGAACGTCCTTCGGGATCCTGAACATCACGTCTCAGTTTGAGGTAACGAACAAATGAGATTTATTGAACAAAGGGTTCTGAGTGAATCTTGAGTTAAATGCAGGGAATGGAATCGGCAAGTTTCTATTTCCCTTCGTGAGACTGCAGGTGGATTCCAAAGCGAGGTGGTACTGGAACTGATTCATTCCCCTACGATCCAAACCTGTCACTTGTTTGTTTTTGTAATACTCAATTTCGGCCACACGAGGTGATCACGTCTTCCTCGTGGCGATTTTAACTTCACACTGACCTTTGTTGTCCTCCTGCAAACTCTTGCGATTCAGCAAGAATCACAGCTTTGGTTCAGGCCAGCTATTTAAATAAAAAAGCCATCACACTCTTTAGATAAACCTCGCACTCTGCTGCACGTTAATGTGTTCATAATACCGGGGTTCACAGTGTGTGTGTCTCTTAAAGTTGTTCACAGCTGGGTGGAAGCGATGCCACCTGCTCCGCTGAAGATGTTTTTAGTGGTGTGAAATTTCCAGGGAGGTGGTGTTAATTCAACCCCACTCCCTTCTGTAATGGGCTGTAAAGTCTGTAAACAACTGGGTTTGTCACAGAACTCAGGGAAAGGACCTGGGAGCACGACCCAGGAGGCAGATGTTCAAGAAAAGAACAAAAATAGTTAATTTATTTTAAAATACTTAAATTCACAGTGTATAATAGGAACAATTGGTGTCACTCAACTGCGACTAATTGGTTTTATAAACGTGTTGAAAGATCTTGGAAGCTTTTTATTCGGATTGAGGGACTCAGAAGAGAACTGGCCTCTATGGAGCTCCATCACCCGGATCCTCTCTGTGAAGCTTCAACCCCAAAGTCTGTCTCAGGAGAAGTGGACACACACAATGCTGAGTCATGAGTCAAAGCAGATGTGCAGGAATAGTGACATGCATTAAAAACATTCTGTTATTTGCCTTCACTTAAACAGATATCCTGCAATAAGTCAAGTTAATATCTTAATTCATTTTAATCAGGATCCTTTGGACAGTTTGAGGAACATTTCTGCTAAACCCCATCTTTCCAATTCAGTCTTTTCTATTTTTGACATCATTTTAAATTGGTCCAAACATCTGTCCCGGTGGACTTGACTTGAAAGATGGCACTTACAGAGCTGGACTTTCCCAGATATAAAGTCACTTGAACTGACATTCTGGAGGGCATAGCCTCTTTTTCTCCGAATGAATTAGTAATGATGGTGTCAGCATCTGGCCGGTTCAGACTCTGGGAAGCAAGTTTTCATTTTCCTCCCTGATTCCAGCTCAAAGTAGTTTTAGTTGTGGCAAAATGACAGTAACTGGCACACACACACACACACACTCACTCGTGAGCAGGCACTTTCTTTAGCAATTTCAAGCAGACGAGTAAAGTGCACGGGGTCAGACTGGGACTAAATCAAAAAAGCACGCCAAAGGGGATTTCTGAAAACGGAGCCAGAAGCGGAGGGGAAGGAGAGAGGCTCCTGAAATAGGCGGCCGACCGCAGGCTTATACTTCTGTTCTGCTACGACTGGACCGAGTGAATGAAAGGAAAGATGAGCAGAATGAAACTCAACCGTGACACCGAGAGGAACGTTCACACACAGAGGAGACAGAAGTACGCAGATCCCAAGAATTAACTGTCGTCAAAAGTCTGATTCAATTTGCACACAACTCGTACAGTGCAGTGATCTGCTGTTTAACCAGTGTTTCACTGAGGCCTTGATTCTTTTATTTTGTTCATATTAAGGTTCCTTTACGGTTGTCTCCCTGAAATACTGCAGTGCTACAAAGTGGTGTCAACATTAATCCTTCGCTTTCGGTATTTGTCTGTTTTTTGGGAGGTTCTGTAGAAATCGTTGAAAATGTGACTGATGTTTTATTGAGTAGTTTTGACATCTAGATTTGTCTTTGTGCATCTGATGTTTCCTTTTGCATTTCCTTGCCCCCCCCCCACCATCCGCCATCGCTTCATATCTGGCTGCCACTCAGCCCTTCTGGTTTTCAAAGGCATGAAACAGAGACTCTGAACATGGGCCAGATTTTAATTCTCTGATCTTCCCTCCTCACTTCTCTATATCTCAGTCAGCCTCGCTGTTTGTGTCTCGCTGTTTCCCTGATCGTTAGAGTGGTGGAAAGAAAAAGCAACAGGGCATCTTTGAAGACACACAACTTTGTATAGTTTATGGGTCTTTTATACTAATGACCGAATGTGTTGTGGTGTTTACAGAATTAAAACAAAGGCTCATTGACTTGATTCAAATAAAGTATGGAAAAGGGAACATGTCTGGGAACTTTGGCTGTGGTGACACAACACAGGATTCATACAAATTAGCCTAAACACAACCAAACTGGGACAGTTCCATTAGACTTGTGTTTATTACTGTTACGAGTGACAATGAAGTTCCAATGTATTCCAATGCAGGTGCTCTGATGGTTTGGTTCAGAGGGAAGGGACATAGTACCTTAATGGTTGATTAGCACATCACAAATTGATTTAATTATGACTATATGGAAAGTCTGCAGTTAGAAAAACTGCTCAGCAATGTGAATATTAGTCTAAATGGTTGTTTATTTGTATGTTGGACATGTTGATACACTGGTGACCAGTCCAGGGGATCAGCTGGGAATCTAATCATTAACGTCCAGTACAATGGTTGTGACAATCAGATTAATTTTAATTTCTTGGCACACAGCAAGATACTGAAATGGAAAATCAACTCAGGCCAGATTAAAAGCTTCTCTGAGATCTTCTCAGCTTCTCTTATAGATACAGAATCATCCTATATTTCTATAATGCCGTCCTAACTTCATCTGTAACAGTTTGATGAGGCAAATCAAAGGCAGTGTATTGAATCAATGTATTTTCAGAGTCATATCTGACTCATCCGTCAAAGAGTTGAAAAACCTTCCTACTGAAGAATCTGAATTCTTCCTCCGGGCGACAGATTGATGTCAGTCTGCTGTTCTATCAGTCTTCTGTCTCTTCAAACACAAAGCAGTTCTGTTCCATTCCCCAAAATGTTGAGCTGATGGAATCTTTTCATAAACAAGTACATTACTGTGTTTGTTACATCAACTATTTTCTTTTACTGATCTGAACAAACACCAAAGTGATGATTGAGTTCAGCTCCCGAATTAGACTTTGCCAAAAGGGTTTGAAGAATGTGTTGTTTGTTATTTAAGATAAAAAAACTAATATCAATAGTTTGTTTATTAGAAAAGAATCCTGGTGAGCTTTGTGTACATCTCACTCTGCCGGAATGCATCGCCGACTCTTTTGCTTATCGTCAGCTGTGACTCTGGGGAGCATGAAAAACAGGGGGGGGGCTGGAAAAACAGACATCAAACAGCCGAGGAGGCATCTCGGCCTATCTGCCTGTGTGTTCCGCTGCGAGCCCGGCCCGCGCTATCATGGCCGGCGTCTCTCTGCCTGTGCAGAGAGTGAACTAACCTGCGGAGGGGAGATAAAGAAAAAATGGGTTCAGTTGCCTCCATCTGAGAAAGCGTGCTTGTCAGAGCGGAGAATCCATTCCCGTTTCCCCGGGACCTTTTGATCTGGGATTACACAGGAAGCTCTAAGATGAGAGCTCTGCATTTGGCCGGGGAGAGCTCATGATGGAGCAGCCCGGAGGTGTCCGCGGCCTCTGAAGTGAGAGCCGCTGCTGAGGCCGCTGTGAAGCCGGCGTGCACGCTCATAAGTGGATTATTATATGATTGCCAATTTTCATCGGAGACAAGAATGGAAGGGAGGGGAAAAGGGGATTGGTAGAAATCGCCCGAAGCAGAAACCAATACGAGAACACACTCTTATCAATTAACCTGTAATGTACAGGGAGGAGACGTTGTTTGCCTTTTTGTTTTTCATGTTATGTAACTCTCCACATGTTGTTGTTCTCTTCTGTGATAAAGAGACTGTCAAAACAACTCTGGTGTCAACTCTGTAAAGGTTAAGTGTGGTGTCATCCTGGAGGAGGCTTGGGTTTGATGTAGAACAATAGTTACAAGGTGTGTTTCTACTCTGCTGCCTCAGATGTTACAGAACAAGCTCTGACAGGCTGATCAACAGGTGCCCGTCATTCAAATCCATTATTAATGGTTCAACAGTTATATAAAAAAATATCCCTGTGCCAGGAGCACGATTTAAAAGGGATGTAGTCTCTTAATCTTTTCGGGGTGTGTGTGTGTTGGGCGGAACATCTAATAAACATGTCATCAGTTCCCTATTAAACCAAGATGATGATTGTTGTTATAAGGGCAGATCTGCTAGATTGTAAAAGAGACAATGGATTGGTTTGAATGCAAAGTTGAAGAGCAGTTGATTTGGTTTTAACAAGTAGGTAGAGATGAGTGTAAGCCGGTTGTGCTGAAGACAATGTGTGTACTAGTATTCATATTTTGACAGTTTAACCTTTACATAACAGTAAAATATTGCACAACAAAAACCTGCTGCAAAGTGACTCAGCTCCCTCTAGATAGCAATTTGTCCCAATGAGCAGATTTTCCACAGCTGATTATCAGAGACCCTCTATCTTTAGATTATGTCAATAGTGTTGTTGAAAGTCAAATGATGCAAAACATTGGAAAGTTGCTTCATAACTGTTTCTGTCTGTGTGAGAAACCTGCTGTATGTTTGGTAAAATAAGTTAAATAGACATATCTACAACTATTATTAATCAAACACTTTAAATCTTGAGAGAAACTTGAGAATCAAATGATAAGACAAATAAAACTTAAGTCTGCATTATCACTACTTTATCAATGTTAAGCCAAGAATACCATATTTTCCAAACCATAACCATATATTGTCAGTGCCTTGTATATAACCTCAGAGATTATGCTTCACTTGCTGCAGAGAAACAACTGAAAGGAAAGCAAATGAAATATATTGTTAGTGAACATTTGGTAAATCTGATCTCAGAATCTGGAGCTTTACAGACGATGGAACCTCTAACACCGAAATGACTCCTGCTTCAGAGAACCCCTCCACCTCGTAGCTTAACAATGAGGATTTAGAGCGACACCTGAAAAGACCTTATCCCCACGACAAAGTTTATACATTCATTTATTCAATTGACACCCTCTCTCTCTCTCTCTCTCTCTCCCTTTACCTGCCCCCTTGCACTCCCCTCTCATGGATTCATGTTGTGATCTCAACATTATAAATGGGTTCTGTGGCAGCGCTCGGATTAAATTTGTTTCTGTGAGATTCATTCCAGCCCTAACTCTGCTCTCGGTGCTCATGTGGCTTGTTTTCTTGATGAATGCCCCAGCCCCGTCAACAGTCATTTGCAAGATGTCCTCTCATAAACCCGGGGGGGGGGAGCCGGCACTGTAACTCTCTCTAACCTTTTTGCTGAGGTCATCTCACAAAAAAACTAAATCTACGTGCATCAATTCTTAATAATTACCATGATAATACGTTTAAGACTAAAAAGAAAAGTCTCGTGGGACGGCTGGCGTGTGGCCCCGGGGTCCGTGTGTGTTAGTGTATGTGTGTGTGTGTGTGTGTGTGTGTGTGTGTGAGGAGTGCGCATGGCTGATTGGGTTTTGATTGATATGTTTGCTCTTTTCCTCGGGGAGCAGAAAGAGGAGTATTTAATGCCCATTGCTTCATACAGAGTGAAGTATTGATCGTCCCGGCCTCCATCTTGCCTTTGTCACACACCCTCGGGCCCGACGGCGCCCAGCGCTTGAATAAGATGTCATTATGTTTTCCGTCAGCAGGAGTCATTCTCAAAACAATCCCATGCCGGGCGTTTCGCTCTGGTTTTTGTTTGGAGCTGTACGATTAGGGCTTTGAGGATAAAACTTCACAAATCAACGAGGAATGCATCCTGCTAACAAGTCCTGCCCCGTGTCCCCACAGCTCGGTGTAGCTGCCGTACCACTGAAATCTACTCTTCCCCAAAAAAAGCTATTAAAAAGACATTAAGGGGCCGTACTGTTGCAATGGGTGACAGAGGATTTTATTGCGATGAACACACGCAGTGTTGTTTATTCTGGGAAACCAAGTGAAATTGCAGTTTGGGGTCTCGGTAGACTGGCTCCATGTCAGAGAGAAACATCACTGAGTGTAATTGGAGGGCCTCGGCTCTGTGTTTACATGGCTGAGGGAAAATTTAAAAAGAAGTGTGTGTAATTGTTTTATCGTGTTGTGCGTTTTTACGGTGCAACAGTCTCGCACAACAAATAGCAAAGTTATCTAGTTCTAGGTTATTTGAATTGACGCTAATTATGAAAAATTTGAGTCGTAGGCGACCGAGCTGTTGATCTGTCCAACATGAGTGTGAAGGAGGATTTACTGGAAATGAAGCCGAAGAATATGTTTTTTCTAATGTGGCTGTCGCTCAGGAGGTCGAGGGGTTCGTCCACTGTAGCTAGAAGGTTGGTGGTTCGATCCCCGGCTCCTCCAGTCTGCAGTATACAGAGTCTTGGACAAAACTTTGCAACGTTCAATGCAGAAAGGTCAAAGTGTACATTATGGAACTTCTGCCGCTCGGGGGGGTCTCTCATTCAAAACAATAACTGAAGAATAACAGAAACCCTTTTCATTGTAGACTATAGGAACAATAGTTAATCTGTCAATTTGATTATCTTTCCTTTAACTTGTCAAACCTAAATATGAGATTTCCGGGGCGAGCACAGCTGAATGAACGAGCAGAAACAGATGATTTCCAGGGGGGTCACAAAGTCGGCCTCCTCTCCTCTCACTCACCAAACCACAAATTGAGCCACGTCTTCCCCTTCTCTTGACAGTTCGGAGTCGGGATGATTGATTGTCAGTCAGTTTTTAAGCAAGTGACATTGACTGTTAGAAACTCCGAGAAGCCGGAGTGTTGCTGTTCCTGGCGTCAGTCGGGTTTTATAACTGAGGAGCTCGTCTGGCTTTGTACTCAAAACTGCCACGGATCAGTTTAACTATTCAAATAATAGTCGTAGTAGCAGCTGCTGAAAAAGAACCGACCCCTCCTTTGTTTTTTTTTTATTCTCAGCCTCTTATCCCCCACCACACGCAGCCCACATCTCACACTAGCAAGTAAAGCATCATGCTTCTTTAAAAGGTCTGTATGACAGCTACGAGTATAGGGAAACCGCCCCGTGTGTCCCCAATCCAGCTGTCTGAGAAAGTCCTTCCCTTCTCTCTTCCCCTTCTGCTCTTCCTCCCCCACTCTCCTTCCTTAATCCGCCTAACTCCGCGCTTAAAAATAGATCCTCCCCCCCCCCCCCCACCCCCCCCCCCCCCCCCCCCCCACCCCCCCCCCCCCCCCCCCCCCCCCCCCCCCCCCCCCCTCCCGCCCCCCCCCCCCCCCCCCCCGCCCCCCCCCCTCCCCTCGTCCTACACTTGCCCCCGCCAGATACAAGACATAAACCCATTAGTGCACCTCCTGCAGCCAGCCCAGCCTCACCTCCCCAACGACCCCATATTTAGTCCCCCCCCCCCCCTAGTACCCCCACATATCCCGACAATCAACCCCCCCGCCACCCCCCCCCCCTCCCCCCGCCCACACCCTCTAACCCCCACCACACCCCCCCCTCCACCACCCCCCCACCCCACGCCCACACGCCCCCAATTTACCACCGCGCCCCCCCACCCCCAACTGCCTTCCCAACACCAATTACCGCCATCCCCCACAACCCGACACCCCGATCGCACCCCCGCTCAAAACGCCCCTCAACCCTCCCACACAAACCCCCAAATTCTCCCCCCCTACCAGCGCATCCCCCCCCCAAACATCGCCCATCGACCTTTAACAACCCTTCCCATTCAGCACAAACAAACATCCAACTTCCACGCCCACTCCCGATTTTTTTTGTTTTTTTTTTTTTATTTTTTTGGTCGTTTTTTTTGTTGTTGCTTTTTTTTTTTTTTTTTTTTTTGTTTTTTTTTTTTTTGTTTTTTTTTTTTTTTTTTTTTTTTTTGTTTTTTTTTTTTTTTTTTGTGTTGTCTTTGAGTTTGTTCACCCCCAATCCACAGTATCCCGAACCCCCCCCTTCTTGCATGTCCTCCCCCCCCCACCTCCACTCTCCAAGCCAGTCCGCACATACAGATAAAATATCCCCCGGGCCCGTGATCTCCCACCCCCCCTACCCCCCCCCCCCGCCCGTCACCACCCCAACACCCGTCCCCCCCTTCCGCGCAGGTCCCAGCCCCAGCCCCCTGTGCTAACAACATCAATTCTCCCCCAACCTTCGGCGAGACCATAACAACGATCGAGCCCCTCCCTACCCCTAATCCCCCCCACACTTGCCCCCCCAACAACCCCCCACCCCCCCCTGGCCCCGCCACCCCACGCCTGCCAACCCGCCTCCCCCACTATCCGCAACCCAACGACCCGACCGATCTACGAAACCCACCCTAACAACACACCCACCCTACACAGTTAAAAATTACCATAAGTAATACTAGGAAACTCGACGAAATAGACAAAAAAATAAACATAAAACACCAGCCACATGAAAAAAAAAAAACACCGACAGTGTACGTCTTAAATTAAAAACACAATATGAAATTGGGTGCGACACAACCACCCCGCTTCGGCCCTAACGTGGCAATCACAGTGCTAAAGATATCCCCATCATGACTCGTTGTACGATGATTGAGGGTGGGTAAACACCGAGCCTCCCTCGTATGGGGATGCAGCAACAAAAGCACGGTGCAGATCTCCATATCGGGGGAAAAAAAAAAAACAGAAAAAATAACAGGGTATACGGACGTTCACAAATACCAAATGAATCAGGGAAAATGCTAAAAAAACAAGATAAAATTCACACTTCCACAATGCGTATTCCTGCCACTGAGCAAGAAGAAAACAACACAAAAAACGCAGGACTCCCAGCGGAGAGAGAGTAATCACTCCTCCAGGTGATGCTTCACAAATGCCAACAACTTACATAATTCTTCTTTGACCTTCTTTTAAATTTTTTTTAATTGTGTATTTCTTGTCTGTCTGAGATTGTTTTGTTTGTTTTTTTTTTATTACTACTTTTTTTTATTTTTTTTTGTGTGTGTGTGTTTTAATTTGTACAAAGGTTGTTTTTCCATACACCTTTAGAAAAGAATAAAGAACATCGCAAATTTTAAAACAAAAATGTCTCGAACTCAATGGCGATCTCATAAACAAGCTTTTTGGGTGTGGGAGGAGGTGGGGGGGGGGGGGGGGATTGGGTTTAAAGATAGTTACCACACCAACCAGGATCAACCCTCAGATAAAAAGTTTAAAAAAAAGCTCATCTTTTTTTAACTCTGATTTTTATGATTTTTCTTCCCCAAAACACAAGTCACCGATACGCAAAGATGTTGTAAGAAACAGATAGAAAACACACCCACGACCCACCCCGACCCCCCCCCACCCCCCTCATCTAACCACATCCCCTATTACCTATCACAACCACCATCCTCTATATCAGCAATTTCCCCTAAAACAATCGTACCACAGCCCCCCCCTCTCAACCCCCCATATCATCTACTTCCCCTTCCACCCATCCCACCAATATATAGATCATCAACTGCAAGACACTGAGTGCAAGCGAAAAACGCAAATCCTCACACGCCCCCACGTCGCTCCCAGCCCCTCTAGCCCCACATCCTCTCCTCCAACCACGCTACTCACCCCCACACCTACACCCCCCCACGTACCTTCACCCCTCCCGCATATCACTCTATCACGAATGGTGAGGTCCAGAAACAGATAGGCTCGTTAATCTCATACATCCAAACAAAAAACTAGCAAATAAAATAGCAAAAAAAAATAAAAGTTATAATTCACCGCAACACTTTTTATTTTTTTTTTATTTTTTTAGCTTCGTCCGTGACCCATCCGATAACACGGAGGTGGCAGGGTTTGTTGTCCAATGCTGCAGCCAGCCACTAGGGGGGGAACAACACACAAGTTAACCCCTTGTAGACGAATGTCGCGAATTTGCCTAAAACCCCATTCCGGTCTTAATGCTGCCGAGGTGGCGTTTGTGCCTGATGGCGCAAATAATACACATACCAATGAAGGTATTGGAAGCACTCTGCCGCCATCTAGTGGTCGGAGTGGAAAATACATACTAGCCCTTTGGGACTGTGCAGCAATGTTATTTTGAGGTATTAAGCTGTATTTAGAATACTGTTATGATGGAACAGCAATGATTGAACAGAAATCATATGTTGTTATTCAATTTTCAAGCAAAAGCAGCATTAATATAATAATCTACATGCCAAAATATGTTAAATTAAGGTTATGGCCCATTATGCCTAATGTCACTAATTTGCCTCATACCTAAATGTATATCTATTGTATATGCTATATTGAAATTTACAATCTGCACTTAATTTATCATCAGTATGACAGGCCAAAAACACAAATAATATTTTTTCTATAAAATTGGAAAATTAAATCAATCAATAAGGGTTAAAGAAATGTTTTACCAATATTCCCTGATTTGTTTTTTTACTTTGTAAGTTGAAAAGTTGATGAAATATACTCTTAAAGTCCTCGTAGTGCTGATCTGTTATTGTTCTGCTCTGTGCTTTTGAAATCAGTCGGTGAATAAGAATATTGAGTCACAGACATTTGATCTCTTTTCTCTGCATCAACTCTTCACTATGGACACGTAGCGATGGCAGGACGTCAGCAGCAGCAGCAGCTTCACTCTCCTGTCAGACTCTGGCTCCCGGTGCCTCTGGCCAGAGTCTGCCACACGAACACTTAGATGCATTTTGGCAGCACTCACTTGCCCAATGCCCTGTGACAGTGATGTCTGTGAGTTGTAAGAAAATGCAACAGACAAGCAGTAGTGGACGGCTGCTCTCTTAGACGTGCATGAACTAGACTTTTTTTTTTTTTTTTTTTTTTTTTCTTTTTTTTTTATAATAAAAGATATCTCCACTTCTTCCATCCAAAAAATCAAACGAAAAACAACAGAACGAGGAGGATGGAAAAAGAGAGAGAGATCTCTTTTATAAAAAAAAAGTCTAGTTCATCGCACGTCTAGAGAGGACATCCGTCCACACTGCTTGTCGTTGCAGTTTTTTCTTAACAACTCACCAGACTTTCCCACCCTATGTCACAGGGCATTGGGCAAGTGAGTTCTGCCCAAGAGATTGCATCTAATCTTTTTGTGATGGCATACACTTCTGGCCGAGAGGTTATACACCGGGAGCCAGCAGTCTGAAAAAAACCCGGGGGAGAGTAAGGGGGATGTGGTATTATTGAAGGAAGAGGTGAGAAAAAAGGACTACGTGCGCATAGCCCTGTGCTCCGATAGTGAGACTGCTATGGGCTGACGTCCAGCCATCGCTACGTTTGTCCATAACAGTAAGAGATTGATGCAGAGAAAAGAGATCAAATATCTGTGACTAAATATTCTTTATTCCACCAACAGATTTCAAAAAAGCACAGAGCAGAACAATAAACTAGATCAGCGACTACGAGGACTCCAATATCCTTAAGATTAGATTTTCACATCTCTAACTTTTTTCAACTGATTCAACCAAAACCAAAAACGTATATACTAAGAACTAAAACAAATCCAGGACATATTGGTCAAAACATTTCTTTAACAACCACTTACTTGCCCCTTTATTATATTGGAGAGATTGATTTAATATTTTTTTCCCAATTTTAAAAAAAAACAAAAAATTAGAAGCAAAGGAAATAATTATTGTGGTGTATATTTGGACAGCCTTCATGATTGCTACGATCTTATCATAACTGAAGTAAAACCAAACAAGAGTTCGATCGAAGCCTAAGTTGGATGATGTAAATTTCACACAAAAGAAGGCGTCAACCAACACCCCGATCTTCAAAACAACCCAAAACGGACATTCTTCCCCACCCCCAACTATGCCCACAACGTCACACCCGCCCACCTTCCCACCCCCCAACCAAAACCCCACACCCCAAAACCACAACCAAAAAAAATCTATTTTAACCATAAACCATACAAAGATCGCACACACCACAACCATCGCGTCCAGACTCAAAAAATCAATCCCCCCCAATCTCCCCAATTCCCCCCCCCTTCCACAGCATAAACATTAACCCCACCCAATCACCTGTGAGACCCCCACCACCACGCCCTACCAACCAACCACCCTCCCCCCCACCCCCCTCAACCAACCCTCACCCTGCCAACTCCACCGCACCCCCCCCCCAAAATCCAAAATCTATCCCCAATCAAACAGCAACAGAAACCCGCAACTCCACGTTTGCAAACAAACAAAACAGTCATTATTTTATATCTCCCCCCCTACCCCAACCCCAAACGCCCCCCCCCCCCCCACGCCCGATTATATAATCATAACCTAACCCAAGATCCAGTCCAAGCCCCTCCTCCCCCAAACACCCCTAACCACAAAATAGACAACTCCAGGCTTGGCGTAGTGCTATCTCCCCTATAACCAATAACCACCACTTTCATGTGGGATTTAATGAAATGCAAATACTGTAAAAACATTATTGCGTCAAAAGACCGAACACTACAAAGGCCACAAACGCCACCTTCTGTGCAGCTTTTAAAGGAGGGGGGGGGGAGGGGTGATGGGGAAAAGACCCGAGGAAAAACCCCAGTGGTTAAACCCTCCCCCCCCTGCTCACTCCCCCCCCACGCCCCCCTTTCTTTTTATTTCCCCCGAGCACTACGCTCCCAACTACACCCCTCTTGGTAAGCCTCCTCCAATGAGAATTACCTGACTTAAATTTAAATTAGAAACCCCCCCCCATAACCCACCCTACACCACTAGTTCTTTTCAAGTCATTCTTCCTAGTTAGCAACCAAACCCTCTCAATGCTGTATAGTGTACCCACCAACCCCCCAGCCACGACCGACTAAAAAAAATATTATATACGATGGTTCCCACGGAACGAAGCTAAAAAAAAGTTTCAGGCAGGATCAATTCCCGGCGTCCTCCTAAGCCAAATAAACAAGCTACAATAGCCCCCCTACAACCACACCCAATCAAGAACATTCTTGCTCCAATAAAACCTATTGAAAGATGAAAAGGCATAGCATTCTTCTTACAATGTATCCCTGTGATGTATATATACTGAAAGAATCGCATTCCATCGTCTATCATTTATAGAATACTTCCACCCACATCAACCCAAAACACAAATCACAGCAAAATACTAGATTATTTATTACACTAGAATCTCTTATATTCTCTAAGTTTTTGATTATTTAAATTAATTAATTATTTATAAAAAAAAAACAAAACACACAAGATATAACAAACTATAACATAACATTCTTACAAATCAGCCAAACTAGTAGGATGCCCACCCTTCGTCGAACAATCACCCCAACCAGATGATCAAACACACACCCAGAATAATGACCGCCAAGTTTACAGTTGACAAGCAATTAGTTGTCTTCATTCCTTCAAACTTCCCCTTTTCCCTTTCCTCTTCTTCTACTCATGCCAATAACCGATGTATTAGATCTGATGAAGTCTTTTTAGTGGGGTTTTTTCTAATGACCACAAACCAAATAACTGGTTACTGCACAAACATCAACCTCCCCACCGAGCACAACACATATCCAGATATAAATTACTAAAGACCGGATACGACTTAATCCTGTTTCTTTATCCAGAAAAAAACACTGCATATCAAGTATTGAATTGTTTTTTTCCACTGTTTCCTATTCAACCACTCTCTCAACGTTTGATTTTGGAAAACACAAGTGTATAACGACATTAATTTTTTTAACAAAAAAAACTTATTCTTAAAAAAAAAAAAAAAAAAAAAAAAAAAAAAAAAAAAAAAAAAAAAAAAAAAAAAAAAAAAAAAAAAAAAAAAAAAATAAAAAAAAAAAAAAACGACCTCATGATGGGGACCCAAAACCGCACGGAAAAACAAACCAAGGACATTAAGAAGAAAAACATCATCTCCTGATATACTATGACGGCACTCCAATATAACTCTTCTCAAAAAAGGACAAACACCTAATATACAAAATAATATCCCTGAAGAAACAAGCCACCACCCTACCAACCCGAAACGACCCCAAACCATATAATGAAGACCAACCGACAACCACATCATTATGCCCCATCGACTCCTCCCTTACAAAACTAAAACAACAAAAACAAGAAACCACACACCCCACACAAAGGTTCAAAATACAAACCCACCACGCCCAAGACCAAAACTGATTAAATCCCCACCACCCCCAATACCACCTCAACTCGACCCCCCCCCCCCCCCCCCACCCCCACCCCCCCACGCCTCTTCCCAACACACGCCTCCCCTCACCGCCCGCCCCGGCCCCCCCCCCACTTCCCCCCCACCGCCCCCCCCCCACCTACACCCACAACCTTCCCCACACCCCCCGTACCCCGTTATTACTTGTCACTATCTTATCGCCCTACCCCCCCTCCGCCCCCCTCCCTCCTCCACCCCCTCCCCATGAAACCCCACCCATCCCAATCCCCACCACCCCCCCCCTTCTCTAAAAACCACCCCTCCCCCGCCATCAAAGTACGGCCCAAATGGGACTCTACACCCACCAAAAAAAAACCAAATTACTAAACCAACACAAAAAACTAACATTTTACACAAACCTCAAATAATACCAAAAAAATAATCAATCCCCCCTCACAACCCAATCCATTCCCTCAACCCCGCCCTCCCCAGCTACCCACAACTTTCCCTATCTCACCGATGCTGACGGATCCGTAAGGTGATGAGAATGAATCATCAACCCCCCACCAACTTTACAGCTCAGGTGCAAGAAGGAAAAAACCGCAACCACCTACCCCCACAAGCGATCTATCCCCAACATAATCAACAAAAAACGTTACCGCTCTCACCAACAACAAGGGGACACCACCATTACGTAAACGCACTAACGACCCTCTACCACCCACATCCAGACGGACAACTAACCTGTCGTGTGATTTACAACAGCAACACTGCATGATCCTACGCTATTTACGTTTGTATTTGAAGCCCGTGATGGAGAGGTTTTGCACGCCCCAAAAAACCAAAACAAACGGTTCAAAATTTACAAAAAAAAAACCCCCCACGCTTCCACAATTGCGGGACAAGTGACTATCATAATCTCCAGAAAAGCAATCATCCAAAAAAACAAAGTACAAAAATAAAAGAGAAAAGAAAAACAATAAAAAAACCTTTTGCACCGCCAAGCCCGTATCAAAAAAAAAAAAAAAAACTTATATTATTAATATATTTATAATTTTTTAGAAAATCACTTCCCCAACCCCCAAACCCCCTGACACGACCCCACACGACCCCTACCACAAATTAAACAACTACTACTACAACCTACACGCACCCCCCTCGCCCCGACAGATCCATCACCACCCCCCTCATAGACACACACCACCCAAAATCCAATAACCCAAACACCCCCTCCACGGCGGGATAGAGTACGAGATGAAACACATATCATACCAAAACAAACATACACAACCACACACCCAAACCAACCCCGCACCCAATCAACACACAATGACAACCAACACCATTAACCCACACACGCACCTCCCGCACCCAAAATAACACTCTGTGTTCATTCGAGTAAAAAATAAAAACCCTTAATCCAAACCATGGTGCCACCACCATTTCAGAAAAAAAATCAAAACGTAAACAGAACGGAAACCCCCCCCCACCACCATATTGGACGCCCAAACACTAAATTTCCCCCCACCCCCCCCCCACCCCCCTCCCCCCTGACACATCCCCCTTCCCACACATAACAAAGAATAATAAACGCCAAAAAAACATAAACCAAAACAAAGTCTAACCCTCTCTACACATACTAATAAAAATGACTCTAAAACCCCCCCCCCACCCCACCACAAAACACCAAAACAAACCAAACCACACCCGCCCCCAACGCCCACCCTCCGCGCCAAACCAACAACCCCATACCTCCCAATCCCCCAACACCACAACTCTAACCGACATCAAATAGGATAACATCTACGTAACCACACAGAAACAACTAAGTGACACCCCCCCCCACACTCAACCAATAACTACCACAAAAAAACACATCACATAAGTCAACAAAACATACACACATCCCTATCGCACCACCCACGACAAAAAAAAAAAAAAAAACAAAAAAAAAAAAAATAAAAAAAAAAAAAGAAAAAAAAAAAAAAAATAAAAAAAAAATAAAATAAATATAATAAAATAAAATAATTAAAAAAACGCCGAGTGTCCCCACTCCCCCCAACCCCACCACCCCCCCCCCTCACCCCCGTCTACCAGCCCCAACCCCCCCTCCCCTCCTACCCGCCCATCGGCCTTTCACCCATCCCCCCCGCCCCCCCCACCCCCCCCCTCACCCCCCACATAAATCACGCCCACCTCTCGAATCTCTCCCCTAGCCCCCTCCTTCCCGCAAATAAACCAACCAAAACCGCAAACAAAATCTTCACGCATTTATCGCTATCAAACATCCCAACATAAACCAAAACACAAAAACAATTAACAAGTGCAACATCCACCCTGATCTTCCCATTCCATAACAGTTTTTTTTTTTGTTTTTTTTTTTTTGTTGTTTATTTTTTTTCTTTTTTTCTTTTTTTTTTTTTTTTTGTTTTTTTTTTTGTTTTTTTTTTCTTTTTTTTTTTTTTTTTTTTGTTTTTTGTTAGTTTTTTATTTGTTTTTTTTTTTTTTTCGGTTTTGTTTTTTTGTTTTTTTTTTTTTGTTTTTTTTTTTTTTTGTTGTTTTTTGGTTTGCTTTGTTTTTGTTGTTGTTTGGTTTTTTTGGTTTTTTTTTTTTTTTTTTTTTGTGGGGGGGTTGGGGGGGGGGGCGGGGGGGGGGCTGTTGTTTTATTGTTTTTGGTGTTTTGTTTTTGTTTTAGTCGGGTTGTGGGTTTGGGGTGTGTGTGTGTGGTGGGGGGGGGGGGATGTGTGTGGGGTGGTTGGGGTTTGGAGTGTTGTTTGGGTTTGGGGTTGGGTTGGAGGTAGTGTTTGGGGGTGGTGGTTTTGGGTGGTGTGGGGAGGTGGTGGTGTGGTTTGGCTGGGGGTTGGGGTGGTGTGGTGGGTGGGGTGTGGGTGGGGGGGGTTGTGGTGTGGGGGTGGTGTGGGGGGTGTGTGTTGTGTTGGGT
>JBAMIH010000055.1:0-170435 GCA_038501795.1 Pseudopleuronectes americanus | reverse complement strand
AAAATAAATAACTGCATAAATAAGGGATTCAGATCTACCTCCACTGAGGTAATGCTGACTGTATTGATGTTAAATTGCAAAGATACTTATATGGTTGTGTTTGCATTATAATAATCATGCAGGGTTGTGCACAGTAAAGCTAGTTCAGGCTGATTGTTTGTTGCGATGCTCCCACGTTACTGAAAACTTCAACGTGCACTATATCCAATAAAGGCAAAAATGCAAACTTCTGCAAACGAGTTTAAGTCAAAAAGGCTTTTTGATATCAAGTAGGTCAACTAAGATTGAAGATATCATTTACACTTCATCCTTGTCTCGCCTTAGAATTTAAATAATGGCATCTACAAGGGATTTAAGAGATTTTAAAAAAGATTAAGGAGTAAAAAAAGCTCCATAAACAGTAGCTAGTGTTCTGGGGGTGGCAAGGAGAATAAAACCAGAGGCATGCTGGGTAAATCAGGAGTGTCGGCAGGCTCCTAGTCAATTTCAAGCCTTTGTCTCTGGGCTTAAGGTGACTGCCATTGCCACAGAGCCGAGGAGCCGAGCGGCCTCGGATAGAAGCGTGGCGCCTCTGACAAATTGTCAAGGCGGCTCCCCCTGCTGGGCTTTCACTGCGCTCGCAACAAAAGAGACCCCCGGCCTTCTCTCTCTCTCTCTCTCTCTCTCTCTCTCTCTCTCTCTCTCTCTCTGTCACTCTCTTGCTTTCTCTGCCTCCAATCCATCACTCGCCCCCGTGTATAGCTTCATTCCCAGAATGGAGGAACAAAGACAAAAGGTGCATTAGAACAGGAGAACAGTACGGGCCACCCAGGGACTCGATACAGCAGCCGAGCAGCACGGGGGGTGGGGATGGGGACAGAGAGAGAGAGAGAGAGAGAGAGAGAGGAGAGAGAGAGAGAGAGAGAGTGTGATGTGTGTGTGTGTGTGTGTGTGTGTGTGTGTGTGTGTGTGTGTGTAAATCTTGCCCAATCCAAGTGACCCAATCCTCACATTCACAAAGTACATGACTGTACACATGAATTCATAACGTTTCCTCTTTCTGAGGTTAATTCATATTCTCTCAACAAGTTGTTTGATTTGGAGCATGAAAAACCATTAGTGCACACACACACACATGTCTTCAGTACACACACACACACTTACACACATACACACACGCATGGACGTAAACTAAGAAAGAAGCAAAATGAGGAGAAAAGACGAAGAGGAAGAAACTGAGAAATAGATTGAAGCAAAGACTGAGAGGAATAGGTAGAGAAGGAGTGTGTGTGTGTGTCAGAAGGAGTTCAGTCTCATTAATAAGTGATTGCATTCAGCAGCGGCTCCAATCCAACGCATCAATAAAGTAAGCAGCTCTCGATGCTTACTTAAACCAAATAAAAAAACTTTCAAAAAGCAGTTGTACGTACGAGAGCTCGGCAAAGTCAGTCATCTGGATTCTGGCCCTGCGAGCCAGGATCTCCATCAGGTGGAGGCCTTCGTCCGTCTGGAGCCCACTGATTAGTGAGGGGGGGGGGAAGAAAAGGAAGTTAATATTCTAAAATAAAAGTAACAGATGCCAGATGTATTATATTATTATAGCATTAGTTTCAAAATTGCAACAGCAGTGCAACCAGAATATATGTGGAGCAGATTTCAGACCACATGCTGTAAACACATTTAATGATGCACCGTCTACAATGAGAGAAAAGATTTGAAGACCTTGAAGACTGTTGCGCAAATAAACAAAAATCGTAATCGTACAGTCGCCGTTGTTTTATTTAAGAAGCCAACTCTGCAGCGTGCGGCACGTCGGTGTTTGATTCCTCCTCTGGTGCCTCTGCAGCGCGTCGAACAACTAGAGGAGCTGAAAGAACTTTAACCTGATGAGTTGTGATCCCTGGATTTCTTCAGTGGCGCCACCATGAGGTTGGCATTTGTACTTTCTAGATAAAAGTCTAAACAACTCTTGGGTTGTCATTATGTGTGGTACAGATATCCATGGGCCCAGATTATGAATCCCCCATTTTGGAGATTGTCCCTGAACTTTCATATTGTACATATCTCAGCATCTACTCCATGGATTAAAGGTTCAGTGTGTCGAGTATAGTGACATCTAGTGGCGAAGTGACATGTTGCAGCTGAATCCCCCCCCAACCCTCCAAACATGAAGGAGAACCTGTGGTAGCTTCAGTTGTCATAAAAACTCAAAAGGATTAGTTTGTCCAGTCTGGGCTACTGTAAAAAAAACATGGCTGCCTCCGTAGAGAGGACCCGCTCCTGATGTAAATATAAAGTATTTCAATATAAAACTACTTATATTGAAAACAAGGCTTCATATAAGAGGTTCTTCTTGTACGAGGCCAACGAAGTGTCTTTTTCCTCCTGGTTACGAAGTCGTGAAAGTGGCTTTTCCCTCGTGTTGTGGTTTATGTTGCACTTGGCTGTCTCGAGGAGAGATCTGACACAATGCGAACTGTCAAGGACAACTTTGGTGTTCTTCTGAAGTTCAGCCATCTCACGGAAATGTCAAGAGGCACTTTGAAGAGTCACTGTGAAAGGGTAAGAGAGGAATCCTCTGAGTTCATTGGAGACCCGACGTCTGCAGTGCAAAAGTGACAGCGGACATCTTACACCTTCCACTTCACCTACGATCAGAGACACGCAGCTTCTGAGCCCGTTTCATGAAGTTACAGAAGTTGTGGCTCCACGTATTGGCATCTGCTACTTCCTGTCAAAGTGTAGTTTCTGCTGATTGAAGATATCTCCCAACTTAAGCAAATGAAAATCCTGAGAAGAGGAAGTAAGAACTGTTTCACTTTGGAAATACTTACGTTACACTCTTACTCAAGACCTGCTATCATAGAAACTGTCCTAAAGGTTCGGAAAACCTGAGAGAGAGACAGAATTTGTGTAATTTTTTCTCTGTACAACAGCCCGATGGATTTGAAATGAAGCCATAAAGATGCTCTTCTAGCACAGATATCAAATGAAAAACGGACCCGCACCACAATTGTCAAGCCCAGACACCTTCCCTTCTACGAGTAGTTCTTTCGTAATCTGTCTGACTCCCAAACAAACACCAAATAAATCCCTAGGAGGGTGCACATACCTCCGCCAAGGCTGAAGCTCTATCTCTCCACGTCAAAGCAGTGTTTCCCATAAATGATCTAGACTGTAACAGCCACCAAATTCTAATTTGATCTGCCACATTCATAACAAGCAAAATAAAAAAGTGTTTCACTTCTTCTTGAAAACAGGATCTCTAGCTTGGTGTTTGTAGTTCTCTTGTCCATAAAGTTGTTACTGTCCACGCAGATTGATCAGACCTCATAGTTTCAGCTTTTCTTCTGTGAACCTCGGAATCTGCTGCACATGAGAGAAACGTACTCTGACCAGATGCTGCCACCATGGATTGTATTGTATTAATTATGTGAGAAACACTGCTGAGAACAATTTTACGACATCTCCCCTGTGACATGTCCCACTGAACCAACCTTCCATGGAAATCACCCAAGTAGTTTTTGTGTAAACCTGCTTACTAACATAACCATCTTTGGGGAAGTACTCATTACCACTGTGCCAGTTCTATGTCAGATTATTTGTACTCACTCTGTGTCGGTGATAACGTAACCGAAGACATCATCCTCAGCCTTCTTCCTGCTGTCTTTGACGTCCAGCTGAAGTTCCGGAACATGCATCGTCTTCTTGTGCGGCTCCTCGTACACGAGCGCGGCAGGTGGGGGCACCACCTCCTTGATCCAGCCCTGCACCTCCGACACCTCCTCAACAGACTGAGCAGCGTCCTTCTTCTGCACCGCTACCCCAACCTGGCTGGTCCGACTCTGGACGTTTTCCAGCCCCACCGGTTTGCCTCTGGGTGTCTCGATGGCTACATCATGCCAGTTATTTGCTGACGGGGAGCCGTTGAGGGAAGTTTTGTCCAAGTAGGCGAGAAGTTTGGTGAGCAGGCTTCCGTCCTCGGCCTGAAAAACACGTCAAAGAATCGAGGGCGAGAACGTACAGGGTCAACGAACAAAACCGGCATACAAGACAAGAAAACCAATTTAAACGTTTTCATTTCAATCTATTATAATGAGTAAGTATGGATCTTGATTTACTTTCACCTTTGTACAGCAGCCGACCTGCAGGTTGTGGTGCTCATTTCCTTCCTCATACAGAATCTTAACTGCTCTGTTCCACAATCATTTACGATAAAGTACAGTAATATAAGTTTTTTCCGACTGACTGAAGAAGGCTTACCGTGTCCTTCACATTTGGCTCTTCAGCCTCCGTGTGGCGCTCTGTTGGTACAAACACATAAATTGAATGAAGTATTTAGTTTTTTCACATATTTCTCTACTAAATGCTGCAAAAACATCAGAAGCTGTTCAACAACTATACACTTCTAAATAAGCCAGGGAGTAAGTAATTTTGCCATGTTGTTCATTACTTTCAGCAACTTGTAAGCTATGAGTTAGGGACATTTAAGCGTAGTTTAAAACATTTTAAATGTTGGAGTGGTCTCAGTGGACACTGAACCATTAAAACTAGCTGTTTGAACAGAGCTAAACAAGACATCTTTTTATTTTCACATAGATTTTTATATTACACTCTAGAGACAAGCTATTTGAACACAGCTTTTTTGTTTAGTCCAGCCTTCACAGCTATGCTTGTACTATCGACTTGCTCTCCAGCTTTGGCTCAATACTTTTAATTGTGTAAAAACACAAAATAATTCACCATTAAATTACCTTGAAGCTCTGCCGGCACTATAGGAGTGCTCCCCTGAGGTTTCAGCGTTGGAGCATTTGCCAACAGCTTCTCCTCTTCCTCATCTCTGGCAGCCACCTCCTCCTCTTTTTCTTCTTCCTCATCATTCCTCAGCTCTCCCTCCAGGTCTCTTGGTCTGGTTCTAGCCTGCGTCAGGCCCCTGGTTGGTCCTTGGTCCTTGTCGACCACCTGCAGAGCGTCAGCGATCAGGCTGGAGAGCTGGTCCAGGTCATGCAGCGACAGGTTGTCCACGTCCACATGCTGCCTTCCAACGTTCTTCAAAACTTTCTCAATGAACCTCTCTGGAGGAAAGACACGAAAAAATCATCGAGTCAGACAGAGACGTTTAAAACAACAGCAGCATTGGTTGTCTGATAAAATGTTGACAGACAAAACACCGGGTCCATCTTAGTTACTGCGACCAAAGATGTTATGTTGTCGCCCCTGTCGGTCAGTCACTTGGTTTGTTTGTTGGTTTATTGGTTAGTTGGTTTGTTTGGCTTGTTTGTTTGATTGTTGATTTGTTGGTTCAAGTGGCAGATCCAGGACAAGTAAACGGTTGGATATTTTGAACAATTTTCCCAGGGAATGCATAGTTCCAGATGAGGAGGGGCTCTACTGAGGACCATTCTACTTTATCAATGTTTTAACAAATACAAAAGTAAAAGGTAACTAATAGGAGGAACAAAGTCATCAACAAACCCAAAGGTGTCAACATGTATTATACAACTCAAATTAAATCAAAGTTTGAATACAGGTTTCATCTTAAAGTGCTGCTCCTCTAACCGGACTGTGAAAAAGCTTGGTAACCATCCACCTTCTTCATACTTTGAAACACACCCAGCTCTGTTTTTTCTCCATTTGTTTCCTCGTCCTCTTCCCTTCACTTCACAACTTGGAGATGAACCAACATGTGGTTGATGTGCCCGGGCTGACAGGAGCTCATAGTGACACTTCTAACACAGAGAGACTCAGACAGTCAGTATCACTGAGAGGGGAAATGATGCAGAAAGAATTAGATATTTTTGTCCCGGTTGTTTTTTTTTGATGGCTGGTTGGATCCAGATTGGTTTGTGTCTCAATTCTAAACATTGCAACATTTTAAAACTATTTTCCACGAATGAAAGAGAGATTAAAAAACTAAAAATCATGAATCTGTAGCAGACTCTTCTCTAATATGACACAGTTTGTCTATGTTTTCAAATGTAACTGAAATGAGGAACAAAGTCATCAACTAACCCAGAGTTGTTTACCAATTTTTTTGTAAAGTGCTGCTCCTCTTACTGGAATCTGGAAAAGCTTGATAAGCCTCCATCTTTGTACACACCCAGTTCTATTCTGTCCAACTATTTTTTCATTCTCCTCCCATCACTTGTGCATTCAAAAGATTGGTGGAACCAACAAGGCTGAAGTGTCAGATATGACAGACGTCATTGGTTGTCTGATGAAATGCTCAAACAACATGTTGACAAACAAAGATTATAGTTAAAATAAAGTACAGTATGGTCATCCACCCATTCACACAACTAGGAGCACTATCTCTATCACACATCATTGATACACTGCCAGCACAGCCTTCAGGGGCATTGTTGGGTTCAGTATCCTGCTCATGGACACTTCATTTCACAGAATGGGGGGGACTGGGGGTCAGACCACCAACCTACTGCTCAGAGGACGACCTGCTGGTTGTGTTTCTTCTGCTTGTTTTCTGAACACAGACGCACAAAGATGGCATCTTTATTTGCTGCTTTGAGGACTGAGAGTTCAAGATCTCTGTTGATTAGTTTGGATGAAATCAAGAAAAGAGCAGGACGGCTTCATTCACGTGCATGTGGACAAAGAACTTGTGTGATCCTTTGTTATATGGTAAAACCGATTTCAGGCTTGGAACACTGGTTTGGCTCAGGAAGATGATCTGAAATTGACCAGTTGTCACAAATCCCCCAAAGGAGTTTGCTAAAAACGTGAGGAAAATACAATACTGCAGGTTTAAAAGTTGAATTCAAGTTCAGTTTTACCCTCTCTATCATAGTTAAAGGATGCTCTGTTGTCGCCCTGTCGGTCAGTCACTTGGTTTGTTTGTTGGTGATGTGCCCGGGCTGACAGGAGCTCATAGTGACACTTCTAACACAGAGCGACTCAGACAGTCAGTATCACTGAGAGGGGAAATGATGCAGAAAGAATTAGATTATTTTTGTCCCTGTTGTTGGTTTGTTTGATGGCTGGTTGGATCCAGATTGTTTTATGTCTCAATTCTAAAAATTTTAAACTATTTTCCACGAGTGAAAGAGAGATTAAAAAACTAAAATCATGAATCTGTAGCAGGCTCTTCTCTAATATGACACAGTTTGTCTTTGTTTTCAAATGTAACTGAAATGAGGAACAAAGTCACCAACAAACCCAGAGTTGTTTACCCAATTCTTTGTTGTAAATTGCTGCTCCTCTTACTGGAATCTGGAAAAACTTGATAAGCCTCCGTCTTCATACACACCAATATCTTTTTTATAAAGTGCTGCTCCTCTTAGATTCATTCTAAACAACCAGACAGATTCACTAAGAGGTTTCAGGTCATGAGTAGAGAGAGTCTGACTGAACGTTGTTACTGATAATTGCATTACTGTCATAATTGCACTACGGTTTTTTCTTCAGTTGTAAATATATATGTTTAGATATATATATTTTATTTTCTATTTTAAATTGTCTATATTCAATTTGATCCTATTTTATTCAAATTTTGTTTTTTTGATTGTAATTACTTTGAGCATTGCAGGAAGAGATCCTGCGACTCAATCAAACACTGACCTTCCTTTATCACACATATTCAGTTCTCACTTTGTAAAGACACAAATCTATAATTACACTGACATGAATGTGTTTGAAATAACTAATGTTGCTGTTGTAGAAATAGTAGAAATCAGGTTGTGTGATGTTTTAGAACCTGTGTTGATCCTGATCCTCATCAATGAGATGATTATTTGTTCTTTTCTTTTCCACATGTGAGACGGAGGTGAAACAAACTGAGTGTGTGTCCATGAACTCACTGAACAAGAGTCACTGAACAGACTTTACTGATGAAATGTGTGAACTAAGGTTTGAATAAAGAATAATGTTGCTTAATGTGGTTTTGTCTATTTTGAGCTTGGTCTTTCAGTTTGAGATCCAGATTAATTGTTCTTCAAAACTTTCTCAATGAACCTCTCTGGAGGAAAGATAGAAGTAAAATAATCGATTCAGACAGAGACAAGAAAAACAACAGCAGCATTGCTTGTCTGATAAAATCCTTAAACAACATGTTGACAAAAACACCGGGTCCATTTAGTCACCAACAAACCACATGTCTAACCAGGAAGGACATCTCCTGAAAACAGAAAACATGTATATGTCACAGGATTGTCTACAATGATAAATGTGTGACTTGTGTCTCTAGTAGTGATGAACCTGGAGAGAAGTAACGTCTGGTCTGAAACTGAGTCTTACACTGAGTGTCGGCTCGTGGTTTCTGGTTCACTCTCACAGAAAGTTGTGTATTGTTAAAAGTTTTAGTTCACAACAATTTATTGCTGCTGTCAGATGAGATTATAGTTAAAATAAAAAGGTGCAATGCATCAAGATGTATGGTGTGAAACTGTAGCAGGGACATTGTGAACATTTAAATGCTCATTATTTCTTTTCTAGACTTGACGACCACTCAAAGCTCTTCATGGTACAATATGGTCATCCACCCATTCGATACTGCAGTTCTAATAGATGAATTAAAGTTTAGTTTAACCCTCTCTCTGTCATAGTTAAAGGATGTTATGTTCTCGCCCCTGTCGGTCAGTCATTTGGTTTGTTTGTTAGTTGGTTGATTAGTTGGTTTGTTTGGCTTGTTTGTTTGATTGTTGATTTATTGGTTCAAGGGGCAGATCCAGGATTTTTATTTTAATCACATGTCAAAGGTTCGATATATATAATTGTTTTTCCAAGGGAATGCATAGTTCCAGATGAGAAGGGGCTCTACTGAGGACCAATTTACTTTATCAATGTTTACACTTCTAACACAGAGAGACTCAGACAGTCATTATCACTGAGAGGGGAAATGATGCAGAAAGAATTCGATTATTTTTGTCCTGGGTGTTGGTTTGTTTGTTGGCTGGTTGGATCCAGATGGTTTTTTGTGTCACTTCTAAACGGTTAAACAAAAAATCATGAATCTGTAGCAGACTCTTCTCTAATATGACACAGTTTGTTTATGTTTTCAAATGTAACAGAAATTGAGGAACAAGGTCATCAACTAACCCAGAGTTGTTCTACCAATTTTTTTTGTAAATTGCTGCTCCTCTTACTGGAATCTGCAAAAGCTTGATAAGCCTCAGTCTTCCGACACACCAATATCTTTTTTATAAAGTGCTGCTCCTCTTAATGGAATCTGGAAAAACTTGATAAGCCTCCATCTCTGTACACACCCAGTTCTATTCTGTCCATATATATCCTCATTCTCCTCCCATCACATGTACATTTAAAGGATTGGTGGAACCAACAAGGCTGAAGTGTCAGAGCTGACAGACGTCATTCACTGCAGAGACACAGACCGGAGCTCAAACGAACACAGTGAACTCATCTGTCATTGGTGATTGTCACTGAGGAATGAAATGGCTCAGAGAGGAGTTCAACTGGAGCAGGAAAGATTCTGATATTCGATCTGTGTGGATCCACTGAAGGATCCGGTGACTACTGTCTGTGGACACAGCTACTGTAAGAGCTGTATTAACAACCACTGGGACCAAGAGGAGGAGAGAGGAAGCTACAGCTGCCCTCAGTGTAGACAGACCTTCACACCGAGACCTGTCCTGGAGAGAAGTACCATGGCAGATGATTTTTTAGCGGAGGAGATGGAGAACCTTGGACTCCAAGATGCACAAGAAAGGACTGAGAGGGAGAGAGAGCTCGGGCTTCAACAATCAGAGTCAGAGTCAGAGTCAGAGTCGAGTCAGAGTCAGTCAGAGTCAGACCCGGGCGAGACAGAGCTGAATTCTTAAGACATTCACAGGAAAATCACACTGGATCCAAAATACAGCACACAGATATTTTTTATTATCTGAGAGAAACAGAAAAGTAAAATGTATGAAGAGTTCAAATCAGACTCATGATGATTCAACAGACAGATTCACTAAGTGGTGTCAGGTCATGAGTGACGAGCCTCTGAAACCACGTAGTTACTGGGAGGTGGAGATAGGGGGGATAGACCCAGTTGGTGTAGCAGTCACAGACAAGAATATCAGCAGAGAAGGGAAGTCAAAAAAATGTAAATTTGGATCGTATGATAAATCTTGGATGTTACTTTGTAATGGAAACAGTCATACCATGGTTTACAAAGGGTTACCGAAGGTCACAATACCAGGTCCTCTGCCCTCCAGAGTAGGAGTGTACCTGGATCAGAGGGCAGGTGTTCTGAAGTTCTACAGCGTCGTCTCTGACACCATGACTCTCCTCCACACGTGCTGTATCAAATCCACTGAGCCTCTCTATGCTGGAGTTTGGGTTTATTGTCATGAATCCACAGCTAAGTTCTGTAAACTCAAATAGACTCGAGTCATAAAAAGCAGTGAATTAGATTCTGTGTGTAAATCTTTAACTTCTTTTGTCTCCATGTTTGTTGATCAAAGTTCTTCGTGGTGACGTTTCTGCTCCGCACAGAGATCAGCTGTCAATCAAACACTGACCTTCCTTTATCACACATATTTACTTCTCACTTTGTAAAGACAGAAATCTATAATTACACTGACATGAATGTGTTTGAAATATCTAATGTTGCTGTTGTAGAAATAGTATAAATCAGGTGTTGTGTGATGTTTTAGAACCTGTGTTGATCCTGATCCTCATCAATGAGATGATTATTTGTTCTTTTCTTTTCCACATGTGAGACGGAGGTGAAACAAACTGAGTGTGTGTCCATGAACTCACTGAACAAGAGTCACTGAACAGACTTTACTGATGAAATGTGTGAACGAAGGTTTGAATAAATAATAATGTTGCCTAATGTGTTTTTTTCTTCTCTTAATTTTGAGCGTGGTCTTTCAGTTTGTGATCGAGACTTATTGACTTTCACAACAAATGTCTAATGCTCTCTTTCAAAACCCTGCACTCGGTCTCAAATGAACCCCGTTTGTGTTTGGATTTCCTGAGTCCAGCTTCAGCTCTTCTCCTCCTCATGTTGTATTTCGTGAATAAACATTTAAAGCTCTAAATCCAAAGATTGCATATAAAATTTCATCTATTGATCATTGTAAAATAAAAATTCAGACAAACTCCATCACAGACCAGGCTGATGCATCATATCCCTCAGGAAATGGTAGAGACCAAAAACAGATCAAAGATGTAAATCTAATAAAGAGTAATATTTGTATCCATGGAAGCAGATGATGGGATGTGATAATAAGGCTAATAAATATACTGTGGTGAAGCAGGTGACTTTAAGCCCAAACTTCTGTTGAATACTTCAGATGGAGACACAACAGGAACACAACACCCAAACTTCAGATGACAGTGTTTGAAAGTAAAGTGAAATTCAAATGAATGCGAATCAAATCCTCTGTGTTTTCAAGATTCAGAGTTAAAGACAGAAGATGTGTTTGTCTGAGAGCTCTGGAGGAGGAGATCGACTTGCCAGTGACGGACGTGTGTTGCCTGATCTACAGCCGAGCTCTACGTCTCAGAATCAACACACCGGTGAGTTTCTTAAGAACACGTACCGTCCACAGACGAGAGCGGCTCCTTCCCCGAAGCCCCTTGAGTCCTCCCCGTCTTCAGGAGCCTGGGATTCGATGTCTCCTTTCTGAGCCCAGGATTTTCTACTCCGCCGGTGAAGGAGGGCCTCGGGCGAGACGAGGGGACCCCGGGCTCCTCTGGGCCCCCCCCACCACCGTGCAGTGACAGACGCCCAGAGAGATACCGCCTCAGGGCGCCCAGGAGAAGCTCGCCCTCCGATTGCGTGGCCAGGCGCTGGTCAACGAGAGGCCTCTGCTTCTCCAGGGGCTGGCGAGATGAAAGTGAGTAGAAGCTGGAGGGAGAGGAGTTCTGATCCGAGGTCTGGGCCTTGGGGCGATGGGCGTCTGCAGGGATGCCCGACTGGAAACGCTCACTCTGAAAGAGGGAAGACAAGCGCTTTGTCCATTTGGATTTAAAAAGATCTCGTTGCTCCAGAGAAGGAGATAAACTTGGGATCGATATTCAAATCAAAAGGTGTTTTTAAAGACTAGAGCGGAAAATTGGATCCCATATAATTGTCTCCTAATTGACTAATAAAACAACAAGGATGTTCAGAAGCTAAATGTAAACATGGCTGCAGCGTAAAATACTTTTCTATATGAAAACATTAACTCTGAGTTCATGGGGTGCCCAGGTCACCAACTGGTTTCTGAGCTGTTGTTCTGAAGCCTCATCATTTCATCCGGCGCCATCTTGAATTTCTAAAACCAGAAGTAACCAAATTTGGAGGGAAGGGGGGGTGGAGCCAGACTGAGAGCAGGAGGACACCGCCTGCCAATATACACCTGCAACCTGCAACCTGCAACCTGCACCCATTGGACGGTACGAGCTGCCACTCACACTGTGGTATCCACCCCCCATCCCCCTAAATGAACCTCAGACGATTGAAGAAGATTTGAAACTAGAGAGATGAACTCATTCAGGAAACTTTACTGACGTACATCATAGAGTTCTATAGAAACTGACTTCTTTAAAACAAGTAGAGTTATGAATATGTCGCAAACCACTTTGAATCGTTTTAAATGAATATATGTGATTTAAATAGCTATATGAAAGGTTTCTTGATCTGTATATTAAAACATATTAACTTCAGGACTGAAGTAAATGTTTTAAACCCTGTGCGATTGTTTGTCGGCCCCACACGTTGCTTCAGTTTGAGACTTTCATTCAACATAAAATAATTGTTGACATGAAAATAAAGCCAATTTTTGAAAAAACAAGTTATTAATCCAATTATGCCGTCATATTAGCATATCCATCGGCTTTGATAAAAGCAAATGGTCACTGGCGGCTCCATTAGCGCCCACCTGGGAGCACAGAGAAGCTACAAGCCGGAGTAACGGTGGAATTATCATAACAATGAATAAACGGTTAACTTCCTCACAGTCGTCGCACTTCTTTATCACTGGTGTGTGTGAGGCCCCTTCTGGTTGCAAAGTAAATGCAGTTAATTCCCCCCCCTGCCCCCCACCCCCACCCACGTGGTCCTTGGCACAATCCCCCAGGAGGGGAACGGCCTGTGCGGTCGAGGCGGAGGAACCGGCGGTCACATGGAGACTCATTAATTAGAGCTGTGAACTCCTGAACCCTCCACTGGTATTATTCCTCTTTCCACGGTCACGCTGGGAAAAGTCATCGCTCAGGACGGAGGAGCAGGAGCAGAGTGACAGCGAGGGATGACACCGGACCCCCTGCTGTGAAGGTGTGCCAGTCTTTGTGGGAGTTTTGTATAGGACTGGGTACTTGTTTGAACAGGATCCCCTCACCTTGCCGGGGCCGCTCAGGCTGGCAGAGGACAGCGTCTTGGGGAGGAGGCCGAGACGCTGAAGGTAGGACTGCAGGTTTCTGCTGAGCTCCACCTCCACTGGCTTCACCCTCTGGTCCACCGGGTCCATCGCCTCAGCTACCGGCCTGTTAACGACACGCAGAGACGGAGATGAAGAACCACTCCAGTTCTGTCTCAGCCGATATGGAGAAGACAGGTGCCCCATGGTGGGAGAGCAACAGAACAGAACCAGTGAAGATTCAAGCAGGAGGACGTCTGACCTGATGTTGCTTTTGTAGACAGGTCCGCTCTGCTGAGGCCTGTAGGGAATCCTCCTCAGCTTGGACAGCTCCTTGGACAGAACCTGCTGGGTGGTGTCGTCCTGCCAGGTCAAACCTGCAGACAGAAACACAGAATTATATCTGCAGCATTTCACCCCCAGCAGGAGTGAAGAGGTGTGGACGTCCCATCACTTATCACAGAGGTATAAGGCACAACCTAGACGGGCTGACGACGTGTCGCAGGGCAGACGAGTAACCGAGTCTCCAATTAACAAATGCTCATTTGCATGACTGTTGATGGTGGGAGGAAGGCGGAGAAAAACATGCAAACTCCACGTAGAAAGTTTGCATCAAACATGCATCAAAACACGGCTCCCTGGCAACCGACCAGAGGAGCAGGCGCCGGCACCAGATGAGCTGGAGGAACTAAATGTTAAAGGAAAGCACAACGAGAACCGAGGCATTTGGCAGATGAGTGAGGATGTCAAAGGTCGATCAGTGAAGACGCAGGCTTGAAAACAAGAAGGGAAGCTTCACCGCCGCTCTGCCGGCTGTCAACACTCAAGTGTCCTGGAGGAAGAGCCGCTCGGAGGACAGGAAAGAGACGCCCTGAATATTGACTGACAGGAGTTTGTCAAGCAGAAATAAACTGGACTGTGGCAGCAGGAAGAAGAACAGTTTTAAAGCTCACAGGTTAAGATAAGTCATGATGACCTCTAACCTTAAGGCAGAGAGACTGGAGGTGAACAACAGACATTTGGGTTCCCACGTACACTCCAGATAGTTTCAGGACATTCTAGAGAGCAGCTCAAGTTTGGTGGAAACTGGTTTTACAATTAACCAACAAACAGAAATGAGTGAAAACCGAGGTTAAAATAAGAATGAAACTTCCCTTATGATATCAAACATTTTTACAGTTGGGACGTGATAGGATTTTATGGAATCTGGTTCCTGCTAAAACACACATCTGATCTATTTGGGTTTCAGGAATTCTACACAACATTATTTGATATTCAATGAACAGAACTTGGAGAGTGACATCCAAAAATCTTAAATTCTAGTTATTGCACTACGTAAATCATATGTTCAATATTCTTTACATCGCACATTAACTGTTAAGAGAGAGATAATCAAACACCTTTTTAAAACTATGGTCCAACAAGTCCTGCCGCTGTTTAAATCTGATGTTGGACCGGTGATAACAGGAAAGTCAACGAGCACTTCGGCCTCTGAATCTGATGAAATCATTTCTGCTCGTTAAAGAACGTTTCAGTCCGTGACGCCGTCTTTAGACTCCTGCAAAATGAATTATGATCCGACTGCCGCCAATCAGACGTACGCTGCTCTCTAACAGATGCACTGCGTGTCAGGCCGGCTCTCGCCATCAAAGAGCCATAAACGGGTTCTTTAACAGCAGCCATGGTGAACAGACGGCATCTGACACTGCAGGTTAATAAACGTTAATCCACCGGGGTATTCAGGCTTCTCACAGACTGAACCGAGCTGGACGAAGATGCAGGATGTTGTCGGGGCCGAAGCTGAAACTTTCAATCCACAGGGAGCAACAGAAAATGAGCTTCATCCGCGAGATGACCAATAACACAGAGAGGAGGTCAGAGGTCAGAGGTCAGAGGCGTCAGGAAACCTGTCTTGTTGATGTTGATGAGGAAAATGGATGAAATTCTCTCAACTGGTCGATAGGCTGTTCTCACAGATCTCTGCCTCCCTCTAGTGATACACTACGATAACAGCAGCTTAAAATGTGTTTTCATAAAAGAGTCTGACTCCAACAATGTTCAGATAATGTGGATTCAAATCACGAGTTTGTATGTTTCTTTAATAGTTTTAGATCTTAAGAAGTCACCGAGTGATACTGATGCAGCTTTTAAACCAAAAGACAAACTTATTATTATTAAATAACTAAATTTCATATACACAGACACATATACATTTCATTTCATGTAACTGCTAAATGCTGTTATCAGACTTTTGCTAAACCCTCTTCCATAACCGTTGACTTAACTCGTGTCTGTTTGTTGGTTGGTTTGTTTTACTTGAGTGTTTGCTAAGGTTACACATAACTCAGACGTTAATAACTCATATTCATGAACTCATATCCACATTGGAGACGTTTGCAGGAGACTGACCTCTGCTGGACAGCTTCTCCAGCAGCATCCTGAAGCGTTGCACCACGGACGTGGAGACGTCGTAGGTGTAAACCTCCCTCACCGGAACCGAGTGACACTTCCCGAACACGCCATCTGTGAACACGCACAACACACACTTCATAAAATGCTAACAAACACAACATATAACAGCAAATTAATTTATGTCCATTTATTACTGAGCATGGATCCATGTCACACAGAGTTGTTCCAGTGGGAGGCTGATTCCAGGACGGATAGAAACTTTCCCATTAATGCAGAAAAATTATAAACATTTCTAATATGTTGGTGTTTAATCTGAGTAACAATGAACAACCACCACTCAGAATCAAGTTATTGGTTTATAGCAGCATGAACTATCAGGAGTGGTCGAAGGGTCTTGAACTGAAAGTAGTGAGTAAATATATTACAAGTAAAAAACATTCATGTGTGAAAATGTGTGAAGAGTGTGTATTTATGTGAAAGCAGAGGTGAACTTTTTAAGTTAATAATCTATAAAAATTCATCATATTTTATCTGAGCTAGAATTACATTTATATGTAAAATGTGGTGGAGTAAAAAGTAGACAAAATGTCGATAAATGTATTTGGTCACTGTGTAAATACTGAGGTGTTGCTATGCTACAATTACGTGGTGTCCATTCTAATCCTCCTACATGTTTGTGGTTGTTGTCTCACTGGATGTCTGCATGTGTGAGTGTGTGTTCGTTGTGTTGCGTAACGACACTCCTACATCCTAATTATTGTCTTTAAATAGCCGCATTATCCCTCATAATTACACTTTACATGCATAAATCTGCCATTTCCACGACCACAGGCCTGTAATCCAGAGCCAGACGCGTCTTCTCTCTGATTAATGTTCCAGATTAGAGCAGAATGAGGATTCATGGGCCGTTCTCTGAAGCACAGGGTGTGTTGAGATGGAGGATGGAGCGACAATGTGCTGACCATGTGTTGTTGTTGTTTTGTGTTGTGATAGTAAGTGAGTGAAAGGCCCAAACACTCGTATTTCCTCATCTTCAGTGATATTCACTGAGGAGAAGCTCAGGGTTTAAAACTAAACCGAAGACATTGTCGACTTTGAGTCGATTCCTGCGCTGAGACTTTAAAACAGAGACTTTAAAAGCTTCCATCATCCCTCAGCAAGCGAGAAGGAGGAAACCCCTGTAATGATTATAATATTATATATATATATCTAAGATAGTGTTTTTGTAACCGACCACAGGCTCATCGACAGACTCAGACCTTTACTCTTTGTGATGTGACACGACAACTGCTGCAGGTCAGGAGACAACGTGCGACAGGACTCAGACTCAATGGGCCTGTTGCTAGGTGATTTGTGTCTAGTGCTTTTTTGTCCCTCACAGCTAATCAAGGGGAAGCAGGGTGTGTGTGTGTGTGTGGTCGTGTGTTTGTGTGTGTAGGAACACCTGGCCCGTGTCTGGATGTGTTGACCTGTTCAACCCACAGTTTATCATCCCTGAAGATTCAGCACCTTGTTCGATCTGAAGTAAATAAACCATGACGTGTGTTTCCCTCATCAGGGTGTGGAGCTCGTTCTGCAGGGATCCAGGTTCACACAACACACACACACACAACACACACACACACACACACACACACACTGGAACCGTAGTCTCTTCCATGCTGAGTCAGCTCCTTCAAGATGAGCCCCATTACAGCTCCGTCGGTAAAACCAGGGAACCCAATCAGCGGCTACATAAGTAATCAGTAATTAGTCTTTACTACTTTATTACACGAGTACTCACTAATTCACTAAAATCTAAACAAACACACACTACCTGAAATAACACACCTGCTAACACGACACAAACAAGAGCTTCTCACCAAGCACATGATCGGTGAGCCGGTGATCATCCACCTCACCGAGTGGAGACACGGATTCTAAACAGTATAAAGTTCAAATGCAACTTCTCTGTTTTGATTCCAGGTTGATTCTCAGCAGGCGTTTCCTTCCTCTGGAGCCCGGAGGGGTTTTTATTTGGATGTGTGTGTGTTTAACTACACAACACAGAAGTTTGAATCTATATATTATCATATATAATAAAGTGGCTGCTGTGTAGACCCTGCCTCCTCCATGTTAGCAGATGGAACATGGTCATTTATGGTCTGGTTTAAAAGACAGCTCACCTGTAACTGCCCTCATATGTATATAATATTATTAATGTATTTATATAAGCTTGTGCCGCAACACAAATGTCAAATACAAATTAAAAGGATTCAGTTCAACCATTCTCATAAACTGATCTTTATGATTTTAATTTGTGTCTTTGAACGGCGCAGGTGAGCGACTTTATATATAATAATTCATAGTTAAAAAACAGTCCCCGTGAATACACTTAAATATTTGATATTATGTTATTGTGTTGCTTCTTATAAAGTTTTGTTAAACGCGTGTGTGGTTTAAATCTCTTACCGTTCACACATATCTCATACGGTGAACACAGCTCGCTCTCAAACAGGCAACCTGTCGGAGAAACACAAAAACACAACCGGCTGGTTAACACAACACAATCAAATCTCCCGTTACCTCACTCCCCCACCACCACTGTAACCAGTATTAAGCTTCTGTTGCTGTACAAGTACTACTCAGTACTTCTATTACTAACGTACTAGAGCAAACACTGATCGTACTTGCTGTAATGCTTCTGGCAGCATGAAGCTTAAAGTATTTATATAGCCAATGTACTAATGTTGAAAGCAATCAATGGCATTCATAATACACATGCACTCAGGTGAGGACTTGGGGTCTTCTGTCTCTAATGAGGACTTGGGGTCTTCTGTCTCTAATGAGGACTTGGGGTCTTCTGTCTCTAATGAGGACTTGAGGTCTTCTGTCTCTAATGAGGACTTGAGGTCTTCTGTCTCTAAAGAGGACTTGGGGTCTTCTGTCTCTAATGAGGACTTGGGGTCTTCTGTCTCTAATGAGGACTTGGGGTCTTCTGTCTCTAATGAGGACTTGGGGTCTTCTGTCTCTAATGAGGACTTGGGGTCTTCTGTCTCTAATGAGGACTTGAGGTCTTGTGTCTCTAATGAGGACTTGGGGTCTTCTGTCTCTAATGAGGACTTGAGGTCTTCTGTCTCTAATGAGGACTTGGGGTCTTCTGTCTCTAATGAGGACTTGGGGTCTTCTGTCTCTAATGAGGACTTGAGGTCTTCTGTCTCTAATGAGGACTTGGGGTCTTCTGTCTCTAATGAGGACTTGGGGTCTTCTGTCTCTAAAGAGGACTTGGGGTCTTCTGTCTCTAATGAGGACTTGGGGTCTTCTGTCTCTAAAGAGGACTTGAGGTCTTCTGTCTCTAATGAGGACTTGAGGTCTTCTGTCTCTAATGAGGACTTGAGGTCTTCTGTCTCTAATGAGGACTTGGGGTCTTCTGTCTCTAATGAGGACTTGAGGTCTTCTGTCTCTAAAGAGGACTTGGGGTCTTCTGTCTCTAAAGAGGACTTGGGGTCTTCTGTCTCTAAAGAGGACTTGAGGTCTTCTGTCTCTAATGAGGACTTGGGGTCTTCTGTCTCTAATGAGGACTTGAGGTCTTCTGTCTCTAAAGAGGACTTGGGGTCTTCTGTCTCTAAAGAGGACTTGGGGTCTTCTGTCTCTAATGAGGACTTGGGGTCTTCTGTCTCTAATGAGGACTTGGGGTCTTCTGTCTCTAATGAGGACTTGGGGTCTTCTGTCTCTAATGAGGACTTGAGGTCTTCTGTCTCTAATGAGGACTAGGGGTCTTCTGTCTCTAATGAGGACCTTCAACAACCTTTACTGTCACATGACGTGATGTACAGAAGCTTTCTTCAATGTCCCGTCCTCCAGTTCTAACGGGAGGACGTAGCTTCAGACTTCTGATTCCACCCTGAGTTCTAACTCTCCGGTTCCTCCCTCCCGGCAGGCTGCAGTATTTCACTGTGGCCTGAAACCAGGTCGGAGACGCGGGACGCCAGGAATTTCAATCAGCTTCACCCTGTGAGCAAAGAGCAGCGTCCAGGCTGTGGCCTTTAGCGGCACTACATTTCCCACAATGCCATCTGGCTGTTTGCATCAGAAAACCTGCTGCTCCCCGAGGGCCAATGATTAAACTGAGAGAGCCGAGTCACCTTGAGAGATACGAGCAGCGGTTCCACTACTCATTTAAACTTGTGTGTGTGTGTGTGTTTGTGTGTGTCCATAGACTTCGAGATAAGTTCTTAATATTACAGGAATAATCAATCAAACATTATTCATATGGGATCTGAGTAAAGTAATTCACGTATGATTGATGATATGATAATAAGACAAACAAGAGAAAAGAAAAGAAACAATCGAAACAACTAATCTTTCTTACTTCTGGAGTGTGGACTTCTGTCTCCATTACACCCCCCCACACACACACACACACACACACACACACACACCACTCTGACCTTTCCTGTTTTCCACCGCACAATGTTATCTGTTCAGACGTGTTGACACTTCAGGACAGTGGATAAGAAGCCGGGGTCACAGACCAGAGGAAAAGCACCGAGCCTTTTGAGGCTGAATCACTTTCAGCTGTTTTCCCATGACTGAACAACAAGGGGGATCCTAATAAACTGTGTGTGTGTGTGTGTGTGAGAGACATGCTTTCTGTTCTGACCATGCATTCAGTGTTTCCTTTTGTGTATTAAAACGATGACAATCCAATTTGTTTGGGCCTCAGCTCGTTGAGAAGTGATCGATCTCAGCGAAACGCCACCGGACGAATCAGAGCAGCACAACACGAGGGATTTGAAGCATTTGATCATTTTGATTCTGCTGCAGCTCAGACAGAGGAAACTTCTCCAACAGGAGGTGTGTGCGAACAGCCCGGCCCTAAAACTGGAAGTGATCTCTCTTTGTCTTTCCCCTCTGTCTCCTTCACCTCCTCTCTCATCCCTTTGTCCCCTTCCTCTCATCCTCCTCCTCTCCTCCAGTGGTCGATCTGGAAATCTAAGGAAACCGGGGCATCGTTTTGGTTTCTAAGCTCTGACGACACAAGCAAAAAACACAAGCTGCTTTCACACTGGCACCTCCTCCTCAGTTTCCCTGGAGGAGGTGCGAGTGTGACGTGTCAGAGAGACAGCCTCTGGATCATCTCCCCCTGGACGCCTGAGTTTAATGTCTGGAGATTCTGTGACATAACTGCACCTGTGAGAAATACTTTTTTCCACGCACCTTATTTACAAAAGTTAGCGAACACAAGCAGAACTGACAACGCGCTGATGTCACACACACACACACGCGTCTACCAACCAATCAGAGACAAGTACAGGTTGACGATAGCCACGCTTTGTATCAAACACAAATCCAGGACGTGTTTGGTATCGTTCTCTATTCAATCGTGACTAAAAACATAGAACACACAAGAATAGTGACGTTTAATTAGTGTTGATTGGTTCAGTTTTTCATTAATTCATGTTATTAACATTATAAAGATGTGACTGTATTGTTTATGTTTCCTGTTACTCCCCTTTCCCTCCATGTGCTGCAGGTGAGAACACAGGAAGTGGTCAAACACTTCCTGTGTTTAGACACTTCCTGTGTTTGCACCTGTAGGGACATCAGCAGTTTTATTAAAATAGAAAACTGAGGGGCGTGGCTACCTGCTGATTGAAGGGGCTATAAAACAGGTTTTAACGTCAGATTCCAGCCACGTGCACGTAGCAGTAATGTGTGTTGCTGTTGTACGAGTGGAGTTTTGTTCTGTGGAGACGAGTGAACAAGCAAAGAACCTTCAGGAGAACGTGTGACTACATGTCACCACAGCTTCGTGCTCTCTGTTGGTTCACGGCTCGTCTCGTCCCTCTGGCTGCCATACTCACTGTCTGCTGGTTATGTAATGTGCAGGAGGAAGAGGAGGAAGAGGAGGAGAAAGAGGAAGAGGAGGAGGAAGAGAAGGAGGCGGGTCTGGACCCTCTCAGCACCTGCTTCTTCCTCCTCGTCCTCCTGCTCTCGACCTCCTCGGCAACACATCCCTGCATCAGTCGTCTCCATCGCAAACCAGTGGGCGAATATCGTGTGTCGGCTATATATAGACTCTGAGCATGAGAGATGTTAATGTGTACAGTCACACACACACACACACACACACACACACACACACACACACACACACACACACAGACACACACACACACAATCACACACAAAATCAATAGCGGCCTCTGTCAGGAACAGGAGAAACTGGAGAAGCTAATTTTTCATTGTTTTGTATTGATGTCATCAGAGACTGTTGTCGTCTCGTCTACACACAGACGTTCAAAGACACACACACACACACACACACACACACACACACACACACACACACACACACACACACACACACACACACACACACACACACACACGTCTGTTCGTTACTGTTTGATTTCACACGCTGTTGTAAAATCACAATTTGAACTCGTTTATTTTATCATATATTTATCATTTTATTTCTTTAAGTTTCATTTTACAATTGTTTTTAAATGATAAATATTCATATGTCATTTAATACATATCAATAAATATGTATTTAAGCTAGTGTTCGAATAATTGTTTTATTATTTAGTACAAAATAAGTACTTTTTTAGTATATTTTGTAAATAGCATTCTTGAATTATTTAAAATTGCAACTCTCTTCTTTTCTAATTACACAATTTAAGGGATTTACTTTTACTTTCCATATTCTAATAGAGTAATTAAGAATCAACACTATATTTGCATATATCACCTGTTGTATATTAATACCTGAAATTCTAATTATTTTAATATCGATTTCCATCAGTTAGATTTTCCCTATTTTTAATCCTCCTACGAGCTGAGTATCATTTTACAACGTGTAATTATTGTCATGTTGTGTGTATTGTTTATTTATTTTTCTGCAGATTTTATGAAGCAGTTTTGGAAACTGATATAAACAATATGTCGTGGTTGTTGATTTTAAATCATCTGTAGAGTTTATTCCTCCGGTTCGAACCTTTTTCTCTCGCGGGAACAAAGCGTCTGATTTTCAGGTGAATTCTTGGCTCAGACGCACAAACCTCCGGAGCTCCGGCTGCAAAATGGCTGAGGAGCATCAGCCCCGTTTCAAGAGGAGAATCATCCGCGTACTCACCGAGTCTCCGCTCAGAGGAGGAGCGGCTCAGGGAGGCGAGGAGGAGCAGGAGGCGGAGGATGGAGGAGCAGGAGGAGCAGGAGGAGCAGGAGGAGGAAGGAGGATTCATGTCTCTTCTGGTTTTATTCTCCCCGGTGCTAAAAGGCCATTTCTTCCAGGGGGGTGTTGGTTAGTCCTCCTTCCCGTTCGCAGTGGGCCCTCGGCGGCTGGAGGAGCGGAGGAGAGCCGGTCTCTGGATGGATGTACGAGGAGGAGGAGGAGGAGGAGGAGGAGGATGCAGATCTTCCTCCTGCTGCTGCCGCACACTGTCACTCACCCTGTTGTAAGGTACCTCACTTCCGGTGAAGACTTCGAAGTAAAATAACTGTGAAATAACCTGCAATTGTGGAGAAATAATAATAACAAAAACAAGCACAATAATACATATATCACTGGGAATCAGAATATTAATACTTTTCACCAGAAAATAACAAGTGCTACACAGTTAAAGGTTAAAACACAAAGTATTTTTTATCTGTTCTCAGTTGAAGCTGTGACGCAGAGCATCGAGCACCTTTAATGATGCTTTTATTGTGACGGTTACTTCCGTCAACACGGTGACGTTTCGCCAGCTTGACGGATTCAGGAAGCTCAGATTAGGCTCTGGCGCCACCTTCAGGTGCTTTCGGGAAAGAAAACATGTTGTGAAATAAATGGGAATAAAATAAAGATTATTTGACTATTAAACCAGAACAACAGATTGTGTTTCTTTCATTTTGAGCAGGTTTGACTTGTGTAAGATCAAATGTGAGGTCGACTGTAGTGTGTTAATTAAACCATGAAGAGGAAATGAAATATTAATAAAGGAACGCATGTTTCAATTTCATACTTGTCTGTTTTCTCAATAAATCTACATTTCTTTTCGTGTTTTTATGTTTGGAAAGTAGTTTTTTAAAAAGCTAGTTTGAATCATTAACTTAAATAAACTCTATGAACTTATCAAATCAAATATTCTACACTGTTTTTATAAATGTAATTGTCTCATATTGTCTTTGAGGACACACGGAACTTGTCTCCGTCGTCACGTGACCACCGGGGGTTTCATTGTACGTTTACCTGTGGACTGGTTTGACTGGGAAGTGATGAACTGGCGTCACAGCGTCGTCATGGAAACACAAAGAGGAGTCAGAGACTGTTCAGCTTCCTGCTGCTGCAGCCGAAGATCTTTATTCATTTCATTGAGGAGACGTTCTGAAACACGCTGGTTCTTTTCAAACACGTTCATATCTCTGGGCCGTGTGGATTTTAAGGCACAAGATAAACAAGATAAACGAGGACACACTGCACCCACGGAGGCAAAGCGTGCTGACACACAAAATACACAGACTGACGCACAAAACACGACAAAGAGGACGACGGCTGGAAGGGAACATTGAGAGACATTAAACCATAGTTACAGACATTTATGTGAAATACTTTCTTGATGCCTGATGTGAATGAGAACAAGGCAAAGGTCAATATTTGGTGTTTCAAAGGGCAAAGGTCAAACTGCAGCCACCTCAGTATCAACACACAATCACTGTTTGGCTGCGTATTGACACACAAACACATTTCAGCGTTCGATACTAAAACTCATTCACAACCAAATCGTTTGTTACCGATGTAAATCAGATCAATGCTTCATTCAAATGTATGTACACAAGGCAACACAAAACAAATATGAAACAAACAAAGCGAATTAAATTTACACACAATGGTGAACAAAACGAGAAAACAAACATTAAGAGAAAAAAAAAGGAAAACAGAAATGTCGTTTTCATCACTGCTGTGTGGTTTTTGCTTCAGACGACACATTTTGTGCGTCACCGCAACAAACGCGACACAACAAAGTGTTGAAAATTACCCTCGATGAAGAGTTAAGACCGATGTTGACGTAAACAAACTGTGAGTCACGACAACAGACGAGGTGAAATCACCACTCTGCTGCTCTACGTCTTTATTTTTTTAACACAAATGCTGTTTTCTCACTTTTCATTTTAGATAAAGTCCAACGTGATACAGGAATGACATGATCGTGATAGTTCCATACTTTGAGTAATACACGTTTTCATTTATTTTTTTAACCAAAATCCAGGATTAGCTTAGCTTAGCATAAAGCACGGAGACAGGGATGAGTGGAAAAACATCAGTTGGTGGATTTCTTGAATTTTTCCATACGATCAAACGATATCACGACATATAAATGTAATAATTGATAAACTTAAAAAGTTGATGGCAGGATTCTGTTCCTCAAAACAAAAGCACAACCCAAACCTCGCATTTAACTTTTGGTGAGAAAGCAAAACCAAAATGTCACCGGATTCATCAGTTGAAGATCTTTGAATTTTATATTTAGAAAAACATGAATTTAATGAATTTGAGATGAAATGATCTGATAAACCTGATGTTTTCATCCTAAAGGAATTCAGGAAATGTTCAAATTGATAAGAACACGGATGATCCCCGACCAGATAAAAAAATAACACAAACACAAAAACACACAAATGTGCAAATAGTTTTAAAAAACCATCAGATAACGGCCTTATTGCAGCGTAACAGCAGGTTTATTAACTGATGAAAAAGCCTCTGTTATCGAGCTAAATGAACTTGGTACTTGCATCATATTTAACAAGATATTTGTGTATTCAAAGTTCTGATCACATGGTTAATACACAAGTTATTAAAGTGGAATAAAGCCAGCGTACACTTGTGTTACCAAAATAAAATGCTTCCTGTCTCTTTGGTGAAGTGTCTCCCTGCACCCCCCCGCTCTGCCTCGGAAACTCCGTCCAGAATATTGAGCCATTAAAAAAAGAAAAAATAATAATAATCATGAAGACATATATAATTACAAACAATCATTTGGCCAAGTCCGAGACCTCGGACCTCTTTCTCTACACGTCCGTTTCATCCAGCATCATTTTACATTATTTACAAACCTCAGCATCATCGATCTTTTACGACTAAAAAATAGATTGTCCTACTGTATATTGTGTCATATATAGTTTTCTACTTGTTGCATATATACTCAGCCACTCACGCACTTCTTAAAGGGGACGTTTGCCTTGCGACTGATGAGATTAAATAAATCGAAAGCTGCTTTTCTGTTCCTTTTGTTTGTTTTTAACAGGTACAAGTGATGAGAGAACAACATGGTGCAGTGATGTGGAGCGGAAGTGTGGCGATATGTTGTGGTGAAGACTCGTTGTTGACGTCTATAGCTGCGGAGGCCTCGCCAGGCCGTCTTCGCTCAGCTCATACCTGCAGGAGAGAGAGGAGCCTCGGTTAGTTTCAGTGGAAAACAAGTTGTGTGTCAGGAGGAGAGAGAAGCGACCTCGAGATAAATAAGACCTTCTGGGTTCTGGTCTCCTGAGACACAGCTCGAAGCTACGTCTTCACAGAGCTTCTCGTTTCCTCTTCACTGTCACCGGTATCACAAAGCTCAGATAGAAGAAGATAAACTCCTAAAAGAAACCTGACGAGCTCAACATTCAGCTGTTAAAGCACACGTATCTATATCGTTTTATGAAGCTGGTAAAGAAACGAACCATTGTGTCCAACCCTTCGTGATGTCCTCATGAGTCAAGTCCACCAGAACCTGACGGAGAACAACAGAAGATCCATTTGCAGTTTTAAACTGAGAAGCAGTGACAGAGACTTTATATAATATATAATTATTATATTATATAACGAATGGGAAAGAGCAGAGAGGACGTCAGTACCTTTCCCAGAAGGCCTTTGTGCTTGGAGAGCAGACCCCCGCTGTTCTTCACAGCCACGTCCAGGGTCCGTCTGTGGAGCTCCACGAGGGAGACGCTGAACTCAAAACTGAACACACACACACACACACACAAACACACACACGGAGAAAGTTAATGACCAATGATTGTGACTTCAATCAACAACACAGTGCACGTGCAGCAGAGGAACTCACGTCTGATCGTAAACCGGGTTGAGGGTTTTCTTGAACGTGTGAGTTTTCCTCCGGCCCGACCTCCGTTTGTCGGGAAGCAGGTAGAGGCGGACGTACGGATCTGACCCCTGGTCAGTGAAGGCTATCAGGTTCCTGAGGTGACAATAAAAGAACACAACTTAATGATAAACCCTCACCAGTAGATTGTGTTGGCGTTAACCCTTTAGTGTCTCTAGCTCGTACCTGCAGCCGTGAACCACCACGATGAGCTTGTTCCTCTGCGAGCTGTGTCTCACCGTGAGCTGGACCTCACCCAGTGGGAAGTAACTGGGACCTGAGCCACTACAGAGAGGGGGGGGGGAATAGTATGGTGAGACCCTCTGTTTCGAACAAAGCGGTGGCAACACATCAAGAAGGTTCTGGGTTTGAACCAGTGACTCTTTATAAAGACGGACGACAAGATGGCTCGGCAAAAGTGAAGCCAAGGTGTCTCCATGGTCTCCACTTCTTCATCCCTCCCTCCAGAAACACAGCCTAAACATCCCAGATGAGAACACCGCCATCTTGGAGATAACCAAACTTATCAAACACTTTTAAATTGACAGAAACCATCTTGTTATTAGATTGGTCCATGTCCCATCCTCTAACCTGGAGGAAGCAGGGTTTATGACCTCTAAAGCCAGCCACCAGGGGGCGAGCGAGACACTTTGACTTCACTTTGGGGAGCGGTCATGTCGTCCATCTTTACAAACACTCTAGTGAAGCTCCTGCATTAAATAAACTTTCACAGGTGCTAAAAACACAACTTTTCTCAGATAATCTCATAATTTGTCATAAACTGGTATTTGATTGGTTGACAGGTACTTCTGCAGCTGGTGGAGCCTCTGCTGCAGCTCCTGCGTGGCGTAGGGGTTGGAGATGTCTGATGCGATGCTGGGCGTCGGCTCTTTGCCTCCGGCCAGGTACTGCTGCGAGCCGGAGATGGCGAGGTTCGAGCTGCTCCTCCCGGACTCCACCAGACTCCGACCTCCTCTCTCTGCTCCGCCCTGCCCCAAGTCCGTGCTTCCTGGAGACCGGACGTATTCGCCCGGGTCCTTCTGCCGGTTCATCGGGTCCTGGGCCGACAGGGACGCCGAGGGGGGGTGCTCGGGGGTGTTGGAGGGAGGCTTCGAGTCGGAGGAGGCCGAGGGCCGCGGCGTCTGGCCGGAGGACTTAGGGACCTGCACCGAGGACGGGGCGGCGTTCGGGGCTGAGGACGAGTCCTTCACCTGGCACAACACCTGGAACAACACGAGAGGAATAAAGACAATCACACACCAGGTGATTCGTTGAGACACTGTCGGGCCAACAACTATTAACACTGCTATGAAAAGACGATGGCGGTAGGATGTGCTCGTACCCGCAGAGCCATCTTCATCTTCACGGTGCAGCTCGGCCCCGAGTTCTTCAGAGGGAAGCGCTGGTTCAGAGTCATGTCTTCTGCCTCCAGGAGGCGAGTCAGAGGAACCGTGATCGTCCCCAGGGAACATTCGTGTTTCGCATCCTTCACCTGTGGAGAACAACAGAATCATGTCAGATGCAATATTAGACCAGTTTAATAAGTCTTGCTTTCCTTTTTCTTCAGGGATTCTTTTTATCTTTTACATCATGGGAATTTAAAGTTTATTAACATTTACATTTCTCTTACGTTTAATATCAGCAATATTTATTTTTATTAATTTATTTTGAATACTCTTTCCTTTTCCCTCAATGCTATTTTTGTGCTTGTGTATTTCTTTATATTTTCATATTTTGGGCAATATTATGTCCACTAACATGTGCAATATTTTTTAATATGTGAAGTATGATTGTAATAAACACTAATACTTTCACTATAATGTGCAAAATTTATTTTTTATTATCAGTACAATATTGCATATCATTTGGTGCAACATAATATATTATTACTTTTTCTTCTAAACCTACTTTTACACTTAAAAGATCTTTATTCTATTGTTATTCTACTGGGCATCAATTATTTGCATTTATTCCTTAATTTAATAATCATTATTAATATTTATGGTTAATTAAAATCTATATTTAACAATCCCTTTCTCTTCTGTGTTGTTTTAATACCTCCACTTCCAGCTGTTGGTTCCTGGGGTTGTGGATGAGGAAGGTGAAGGCCTCCTCCCACACGGGCTCGTTGGTTTTATATCTGGTCTGAAACACGAGCATTTCACACACAGGGAATTGCTGCATTCATCTTTTAGATTTTCAATTCAATTTTGAATTGTTAAAACACACTTAGACCCTTAAACGTATTTTTTTCATCTTCAAAAAGCCATGTTATATATAAACATACAAGCATTACACTGAATTAACAAACCGTGGTCTCACCTTGCTCTCGAAGGATGTGTGTCCCACTCTGAACTGGACTAACGGACTGGGATCACTGGTCACTTTTTTACCGGACTGCCGAGGAAGAAATAGAGGTTTTTAAAAAACTTTTGATTACTTAAAACCAAAGATTTCTGTCAGGAATGTTAAGCGAGGAAGTCTCACTTGGGTGAAGATTTGACTTGATGTTATTTTACCAGCATTTTCAAGGCAAATTATTCAATAAAACAGATTAAATTAGCCACTAAAACATGCAATAATCTGTTAAATGTATTTACAACATGGACGATATCATGTTGTACACGACGCCAGACAAACCGGTGTGATGGTTTAATGTGTCACTTTTAATATGAAGGAATAAGGAAGGAAATTATATCAATTAAGAATAAATCCCCAAAACCAGAATGAATCAGAATGAAAAGCTCAATTCAAAGTTTCAGAATCAAAAGGTTGAGTGTGAATGTGCTTCGGAACACAACGCTGGTATTTACAACACATTGTTAGACACGTTGCACAGTTTTTAGTCGACAGGTGTTATTAATGGAGTTTGTTAATGTCTTCACCTCAGTCCGTAACAGTTAGGGTTAGCTAACGTTGACAGGAGAGGATATTCACATTATAACGACCTCTATTCTTTATTCATCTTTAAGTCTCCGAACCTCTTTCCTGTTGTTGTGAACGACTCAAACAAGCTCCTGCTGCGTTCCTTCATCAGAGAAAGAGAAAAGTCCAGACGAGGTTTTTTACTGTGTCTCTAATGTGTATTTCATTAAATCTCATTTAATTCACTCTCGATTCATCTTATTCCGATGTTTACCTTGAATCAGAGACGAGTAACGCACCCTACGTTGACGAGCATTGTGTTCAAAGTGTTTATTGCGGTGCAGGTGGAATACGAGTTGAATGTGCGATCGGTTTGTCTTTGTGTCTCCTCTTCGTCCTCAGTGTCTGAGCTTTGTGGGTGTGCTTCGTCTCCAGGTCGTTACCTTGAGGGCCTTACTGAACGTGGCCTTCTTCAGCCCCGCTGGGTTGAACTCTAACGGATTGCGCTTTGATTTTCCGCCGGGACAAGGCAGGAGAGAGCAAACACACAAACACACAAACACACACACACGCACACACACACACAGTCACACACACCAAGTTATTAGGGGAACAAGGGAGCATGCAGGGGGGAGGAGGAGGATGAGATAGATCACACCGGCATCAATGTCATCGTCCAACATGAGGATGCAACACAACACAACACAACACAACACAACACGACAGACAGAGACAACATGAATGATCACAATTAAATCTGGTCACAAAGTCAAAAGTCCAAGCAAAGTTTTTTGAGTTTGTAAACTAAATCAATATATATATAAATATATTCTTAGTGTTATCCTTTGAATTAGGCTGATGAAGAGTTGACGCAATGTGAAAACTGAAAATAAAACCAAATTAAAATACAAAAATCGTTAAATTTGAGGAAGACTCTGAACCAATATCGGCCAAAAATGTTATTGTTTGGACTCTAGTGAAAATGCCACAACTTTAGTTTTGGTGATTAAAACAGAGAGGAGATTAAAACAGAGAGAGGAAACCAGTATGATCCACAGGAAGCTGGGATGGTTGGATGTGGTGATGATGGGGAAACATTCATATTTTGCTACTGATGTGAACGAATCACTACCAGAACTGTTCAGGTTCACATCCTCCTTCGTTCACAACGAAATGAGATTGAACAGAAACAGAATCAGAGTTTTTTCTTCCTTTTCCTTGACTGAAATTAAAGATGGACGACACGACGGCTCCCAAAGAAAGTGAAGCCAAACCATCTTGAGAGACACTATCACGTCACCGCCACAAGATGGCAGCAGCATTGGATATTTTGGCTTCATTATTGTCTCGTGGGAGGAAGTGAAGACGCGGCGTCCATCTTTATTCACAGATTATGGTCTGAAGACTCGGCGATGGGACAAGAAACACACGGACATTTTGACAGGAGTTGGGTTTGATGAAGGAGGCATTGAGTCGTCCGTGACGGTTCTGTCAAAAGGTACAGTAACCATGTGCCGCCCCCTGGTGGTGGAGCTGCCGTCACATAGGAGACTGATGGGGCAAACCAGTTCATACACAGTGGATTTAAACATGATGGATGGAGAGAAGCAATCCACAGAGAATTCACCCTCCCTGCTCTGAAAATCTAAAATCAGAAAGATCCAAATACATTCCTCCCTTTATACAGATATCTCTCTGTAGTACTTTATAAATTACAAAAACTGTGATTATATATAAAATTGACTTTATATTACATATAACCCCTTTTTACATGACAAATATAATATTTACGAAAAATAAATTGAATGAGGAGTTGAAATTACATTTATTTTCTGCCTTCTTAATTCTATTATAATTCTGAGACCAGTTCTGAGCGTCACTTAATTTTGAACTGAGTTTGATTAGAATAATTTTTATTTTGGTCTCAACGAGGAAAGATAAACTTTTGGTCAGTTTGCTCTTTAAGTTTGGTTTGAGTGTATGATGTGTAACTTCGGCCACTAGGGGTCACTCCATAACCAAAACCTAGTTTGACGACATCATTAAGCATGTGGGATCAGGGAGTTGGTGTCTTTCCCACCATTGCTGATTAAATCAATCTGATGTGATATTATGACTTTATCCTCTACGACTCCATGTTGTTGTTTTTTTTTAACACGGCCCTAGATAACCCGAATGTTACAAATCGAAATCTGGAGGAAAGGAAAGATGCTTTTGATCCTAAAACATAATTGTTCGATTATTTTCCTGTGATGAGTCAACAGAAAACATTCACGTTAAATAAAGACAGTGGAGAATTCAACCCGTGCACTAGAAGGGAGTCATGCTCATCAGGCAGACGATTAACAACCTTTCTTTAAAACCAAACACAAGCAAAAACAACAACAAGAAAAAGAAAAGCAAGACGTCTGCAGCAGCGTTCATCAAACCTCAAGCTGCTCTAGGATGCAGAAAACAGCCGGCAGACTCACAAACAAGGTCCTATAGAGAGAGGCGGTGTTCTCGCAGAACACCAGGCCCGCCGCCCGCCTCTCTTTTAAGTAGCCAGAGCCCAAGTTTCCCTCGAAGACGCTCTTCAGAGGGGGGAGGAGGTGAGGAGAGGCAGAGAAGAAGAGGAGGCTGAAAAGAGGAAGGTGAGGCGTGCACTACAGAGGCTTAACCACTAACCAAGAGAAAACACACTTCTGTATGAGACAAGACAAGAGACTTCATGTTTTCACTTTAAAACATTCCCATGAAAAGGAAACTTTAATGATTCTCGTGCTCAGCTTTTATTTCCTGTCACTGTTCTTTAAGTTTTAGGATTTTCTGTTTTCCTGCAGCGTCTGATGAGTGATCGAAACGGAAGCTGAAAAAACGACGTCCTCTCAGCGTTTGAGCAGCTGTTCTGTGAGGAAGCAGCTACAGAGAGAACCACAGAGCCGTGCTGGTGTTTCTAAAGATTGTTATAGCCTCCGCAAAAGGTAAGGGTTTCATAATCGTCCGTTTGTTTTAGCCAGATGTGATGGATTACCACGGAACCTGTAGGAAGGATGTGGTTTGGGTCAGGGAAGAGCTCTTTAACTGTTGGTGCTGACCCTAGCCAGGGGGCGTATCTGGGATTTATTACCTGTAACATCAGCGTCAACAATTTCCCAGTGATCTTGAGGAAAAAAATATATAATACTTGAATTCAAGGGGAAGCTGTTTGTGGAGGTTTGAGCTTCATCACTCACCGGCAGGTTTCTGGCCGAATCCAGGAAGACGACGAGCAGCGCAGACGAGAGGCCGTCGTTGGCTTTACCGCGATCAGCACCGATGTTCATCAGAGCCTGTGGGGTCGAGGCAGCGCAACTGGTCAGTGACTGGCAAAGGTCGAGGGTCGGCTGCACAGTCATGTCAGTGGATGTGAATGATCGGTGTGTGTTAGTGAAGCCGGTACCTGGTCCAGCTGCTCGGGGGCGGGCAGTGGAGATAACCACTCCAGTTTGAGGTGCAGCTTCCCTGAGGCCACTTCCTCCAAAACAAACCACTGAGGACACACAAAGGTTCACTGTTAGCATCGACACTTTCATGAGTAACAGAGAAAATCATGTTGTGGAACAGTGGAAGTGATGCAACAGCTCATTTGTGTCAACGGCAAAGTTTAAAAAAATAAAAGGAGATACTTTAAAGCGTTCATTATATATATAAGCGACTATTTATATTTTGCTTATATTATAAAAACCTAAGTTTGATATTTGTATTTTAAAAAGGATAAAGCATTAGTTTGACTGATGTAATTCGTTTCAGTGAGGAGAAGATGCTTTTACCTCGTCGACCTTCTGTTCCTTCTGGAGCTCGGCCAGGTTGAGCACCAGACTGAGAAACACAAAGACACAAACAGTACGACACTTTTACTGAGGCCGACTCGTCACAACAAACTCTCTCGTCCTGTCATAACATTTCTTTAAAATAGGTTTACAGAGAATAAACAGAGCACGTTGTTAATATAATACCTCAGCATATATTATATGTATATTTGTGCATAGTTTAAGAACTGGTGATGTTGAATAACTCTCCTCTACTTCTTGTCATTAATGAGGCTGCAATAAGTTACTTAGGTAAAAACTTTAAACTCTTAATTTAATTCAACAAAAATCAATATTACCTTCCGAGAAAGTCGTCTTTATCAGGGTCATCGTCAAACAGCTCGACGCCCACGTTGGGTCCTGAGTGATCGTACACCATGGCCTGGAAATACAATCAGATCCATTAATATGAACTGAACACGAGGCCTTGAGAGGAACAGACTGAGATGGTTGGACACTGTGAGAACCCAGAACCCACACGTGTCTACATCCAGAGACCGAGGCTCTAACCCTAACCCCTCACCCTAACCCCTAACCCTAACAAATTCATCTTAAAGTCAACATCTGAAATCCTATAGAGTCTTAACTATTCAGGAGAATGTTTGATTCCACCATTGCTTTTCCTTTTTTATCACAAACTCAACTGGGGAGAAAGGAATCGGACAAAACATATTTGTAGAATCTTTATTGCCGGGCAATGAACCTTAAAACTGAGTCATGGGCTTTGAGACAGAGGCTGAAAAGAGGAGCTGCAGCAAAGTGATTCACGAATACAGGAAATACAACGGATACAAGAAAGAAGAAAACATCCACAGTGCAATCAGGACTCAGGATTACTTCCCCACTCACCTCATACACCTCATTCCATTTTGGGTTGATGGTCTCGTGTTTGACTTTGCTCTGGAAGACTTGTGTCCCGACCTGGACGACTCCGTACGGGTCGGACTTGCCTTTAATCAGCCCTCCCAGTAACTTGTCTTTAATCAGCAGGTCCTGGGCCTCGATGAAGTGGATCCTCAGGATGCCCTGAGGACACAAACCAGTAACAGATGAGCAGGAGTGGAGGTCAAAGGTCATCAGAGGCCAACCCACGTCTACTTCACATGAACTTTGACTTTTTATGTCCCATCTGCTAACGTGGAGGAGGCAGGTGTGAGTGTGCTACCTTGGGAATGGGGAAGCGCAGCGCGGCCAGTGCAGCCTCTCCCACCAGAGGGATCTTGATGGAGTTGGGCAGAACCAGGAAGCCGTAGATGATGTCCTGGATGATGTTGTCACATAAACCACTGAGACAGAAGGACGGAAGACAGAGGGACAGACAAAGACAAAGACAGGAAATAAATTAGAAAAAAAAACAATTGGTTCAAATTTGGGGATTTCAAACAACCACAAATTTGTAGAACTTTGTCCCATCTTCTAACATGAAGGAGGCAGCGTTTAGATTTAAATCATATCGATAAATTAGGTTTATTCAGAGAAGGAGAGATGAACTAGTCTAAAGCTGTGTTACCTCAATCTATCAGTTACAGGCTATTAAATCAACATCAGTAAAATAAAATGAAGTAAATAGAAACTGAAATATGCAGTACTGGATCAGAATGTAGACCAGCATTAATGATTCTGCTGTTAAAAGGAAGAAGATGAGTTTTAATACAAGCAGCTTCCCACTCTCCAGATGAAGCTTTGGTTCATCACAAGCTGAACCACCCCGACACTACCCTGGATGTCCTCTAGAGAGCAGCAGTGTCCTGCCTGAGAACACAGCAGAGCTGATCCGGGGCCTGTTTCAAACTGTCGCGTCACGTGTTTGTCAAGTATGTCTAGTGTTGACGTGCTGATTCCTGGTCTGCTCAAACCAAACCAAACACATAACTGCATCCAGATGAACGTTGGATGGTGTAATACTGTGAATTTCCACTTATCCCATCCTGCCTAGAGGAGGAATTTGTTTTGGTAGTGTTTTAAGCAGTGTGTGTGTGTGTGTGTGTGTGTGTGTGTGTGTGTGTGTTGACATGTGAAACGACCACTTATATATTTCATAAGCAGGTGTGTGTTTTTCCTGCTGTTCTCACAAACACACACACACACACAGGAAGAAAGTAGGGAGGGTGAGGTCAGGGTAGATCTGAAGCTTGATCGCAGCAGAAAAGCAGACACACACAAACACACACACACACACACAAACAAACACACACACACTGGTGGTTTCCTACAAACCCGTCAGACGAGGAAAGCTACATTTCACAGGGCGGAGTCTTTTGTAAACGAGTTTCTACAAACAGTGATGCAGCAGGAAACGGCAGCAGAGAGGAGTCACCACCCGGCAGGCACAGGGGCAGCTGCTCTGTGGGCGCCGTGAGGGACGTGAACCACCTTTTCACCAAGAGGTTCACATTTAAGTTGCTTGGTGAAAGATCTAACCTCTTTTCAATATTTGCATAGATACAGAGAGCAAAGAAAAAGCTCTCACGTGTCTCTGCTGATTGGTCGATCTATCTTTCCTTCTCCATGACAGAGTGACTTGGATCTGACAAGTGTATTTCTCATCTTCATATGAAACAAAGATCCTCACGAGATATAAAAAGTGAAGATTTAACGCGGCACCAAAACGAAGTCCTGCTTGGAAGCGCTTCTCCCAAATCCATCCGACATCACGGTTCTGTCTGCCGCCGCTCTCCTTTCATAATCGCATTACTAAAAATACCAACACTTGAATAGATGTCATAATCCATTCTGTGATCCAGAGGTAATGTAATGGTTTCAGCAGCAGAGCCTGAGAGCCTGGTAGACCACTCTGACCGTGTGTCCGGTGGGATCAAGTGTGTGCAGAGGTGAGAGGAGGTAAGAGCCACCCAACGTTGTGTTTGTGTGTAGTGTGTGTGTGTGTGTGTATGTGTGTATGTGTGTATGTGTGTGTGTATGTGTATGTGTATGCTATGTAAAACAGCTGTTCTCCCTGCTCGCTCCCTGAAGAGGGTGAGAAACCACCTGGTCATGATTATCAAAGAATATGAGTGTGTGTGTGTGTGTGTGTGTGTGTGTGTGTGTGTGTGTGTGTGTGTGTGTGTGTGTGTGTGTGTCTGTGTGTTCATGATGGGGCTCTTAACAACATGTTAAACTGATTGACTGAAGAGTTAAAAACCAGTCGACATCACGTGAATGAGGTATTTGAGATCAAACTAAAAACACATTACACACTTCTTACGTCACTTACTTTAAACCAGGAATGTCCAGCATGTTTGTGAGTCCGCTCCAATTGATGTCGAGCAACTGAGGAAGAGGACAAAAAATGAAAATGTTAAATACAAGGAGACAAAAGACAAAGAATCTGTGACTGAAATGAAACAAGAATAATCTGTAATATAAACTGTAGTATGTATGCATTTGGCAACTATTCCTAATGTTCACCATCACTGTCTCCACAACATTCTGGCTTGCATGATAACGAAGGACAATAAATCCTGCTTTCAGAAGTAATGCCTGTAAGATTAAAATGAATTCACCAGCACAACTACTTTGTCAGATCTATTATTCAGGAGAAGTCGTTAACGTCCAAACCCCTCAGCTGATCAAAAAGCTGTAGGTGTGATAAGATATGATGCTGGTCCTGCTCTCAACCCGGGTTTTTATTCATTTTCTGTCATTTTCTATAGAAACAACCAGTGGAGTTGCCCTGTCCTGGTCATTCCACAGAATACACCCAGAGTCTGCTTTAATTTGTACAAACAGTAAACAGGATGGAGTCTGGATGGAGCGGAGGTGGGGCAGCAATCAGTCCTGACTGATTGGTTTACTCTGTGAGAATGGAATCAGACGAGAGGAGCGGGAGTGTCTCAGCCTGCAGGGTTCCTGCAGCTGATGGGCACCAAGGCCTGCACGTCCAGTTCAGGCATCACACATTTCACACTGTCATACTTAGTGCACGACACAATTCACCAGAGTCACGTTGGGAAGGCGCCCAGCTCAAAATAACACCATCCACTGGCCTTAAAAGGAGCGTGAGCCGGGTAACAGTTGTCATGGGTGACATAGTGTGATGTCTGTGTGACTGAGTTTGAAAATATAGATGTTTGAGCATGAGCGGAAGTCAGAGAGGGGAGGATTGTGTGTGTGGTAGTGTGTGTGTGTGTGGGTGTGGGTGTGTCAGTATGCCGCAGATTAAGAGTGACTGCAAAGCTGGAAAAGGTCATAAAAGAGGCTTAAAAGGTCAAATACTGGAAGCCATTATTACAGCTGAAGCGAATGAAGAGCATCGAGGACAAAGTGGTGCATTAAACTGCTGGAATATCTGCACACATGCAGAAATGGATTTAAAATAACAAACTAACAGCAGCATCAGTAGAGTTTGTTCTTATTGTTCTAAGAAATAACCACAAATAAATACATACTTTCCATCATGTAAAATACTAAAGTTTTCTGTCAGACCAGTAAACAAATTAAAAAAGCACTGGTCCATGGTTTTGCTTCCAGTCCCGCAGAAGACTCACAATCAGAGTCATCGGTTAAACCCAAGCACAAACGCTGATGCATGATTGCTCTGGAACTCATTTGTATATAAAAACAAATGTGTTGGAAGCACTCAGCCCTCAGGGGGTCGAGTGGAAGACGAGCACTAACTGGTCCGGTTCCATCAAACCACTGGAACCTGTTCACATGTCATTGCACTGAATTGAGCCTGATCTGCAGACGAATGTCCACGTTGCTCCTCCAGAGTGAAACGACTTGTCTATGTCAGATTGTTGCTGACAGTTTATTAAAGGCAAACTATGACTGGTATGTGATGGCAACTTTAGGGCAACTCCTATAATACAACTTTTACAGCTGGAACAGAATGTCACCGGACTCGTTGAGGCATCCCAAAGAGTTGGACGGTTGAACAAAGCTTCAGGAAAGTCTAGTTGCAATTGAAGATGTGACTTAACTGTAGGAACAGTGCAGGAGGGATCTGATGACAAATCTAAATCTGGAGGTGTCATCACAATCACAGGAAAGTATTCAGAAAGGTGAATATAACTGCAGTGATTTAAAAAGCCTTTCATGTCTGAGGTGGGTGACCCAGATAAAGATAAGACACAGGAAGTCATGACAAATAAAACTTTGTTTAAACTACGTCTTTAGTTTTAAATGTTGAGCTTGGACCATTCATTTGGGATTTTTGAAATGTAGGTCTCGCTTTTATTTTGCAGACAATGCTTTCATGCTAACATGCTAACTTAATGTTCACCATCTTAGTCCAGTCACAAAAATGAGATCTGACCCAACAGCATAAGAAACAGTTAACCCAGAATTTTCTTCAAGTTTGAATTTTCACCACAAAAAATAAGACATTTCAGGAGGAGAAGAAGAATTTCATGTCTTTTGGGAGCTTTTTGATGATGACTCTTTTCCTGTGGGTGTGGGCATCAAAGTCTGAAATCTAGAAGATAACGTGTGTTGATGCACAGGAAGGAAGACGGCAGCAGTCAGGGAGAAGGAATCCACTGATAAAGAAGAAGCCATCAGGAAGACTGAGGTGGAAAGTGCTACAGTTGATGGACGTTTAGAGAACAAACAGGGCCATGTTCCAACAGTAAGAGCTAGAAGTGATGAGTGGATGTTTCTCACAACAACAACAACAACACTGCTACATGTCATACAACACACTAGAGGAAAGAAACACTGAAAAAAACAAGAGATTCAATCCTCATATGCTCCAGGGAGGCAGAACTAACTGTTTTCAATGTGTAGTCATTTTAATAAACTAAAACCTGTAAATCACAGGTTAGAATCTGACTGAAAGATGTAATAAAGTTAGGACTGCACACTTGCTGTTGTTTCAAGAAGTGTTTCGAGGTATCGGGGGTAAACAGGTATGACTTCAGGGGAGATACTCTGCAGGCTCATCTCATGAGGACGTCTCTGCCTGACGTCCAAATGTCCAGACCTCACTTCACTTACCAGAAACTCATGGACGCGTTCCTGGGAAGTTGGTGAGTGCGGAGTCCACAAGGGGCCAGGTGGACTTTGTGTCTGCTAGACTTGCAAACGAAGCCGGGCTTTGCTTAGATAAGGTCCATAGTGACATGGCCATGGGAAACAGTGATGATTTGTGTTGTTTTTGTTGTGTTCACAGGACATAAGATCAAGGTACTCACTGGTTTCTTGAGGAAGAAGACGCTCAGAGCTCCGATCAGAGGCATGTCCCCCAGCAGCGGCTCCATCACCACCCTCAACGTTCCGTGAAGCTGGAGAGGAGAAAGAACAACATTATGAACCCAGCCAGTCCCGGTCCTGTTAGGAGCTCAGTGCACGTTTGACAGAGTTTTGCTGGTAACAAAACATGCACTGAATTCCAGATCATCTCCACAAATGATTAGTAGGGGCTGCATTTTGAGCTTCTGAACTTTGCAGTACTTTTCAATTAAAAAAAAACCTTTATAACACACTGGAGGAAGGAATCAGAGAAAAAACATGATAACTCTCCTTTAATAAAAGTCTGAATGTTTCAATGTCTCATCATTGAGCTTGTTGCTCTATCGGCAGCTGCAGTGACTCAAACCTCTGATATGCAGGCTGCTCGTCTGCAGCACCAAATTTGGTTGTAGCTCGCTCTGAGTAATTAAACACAACATTTTGCTCATCATACGGGTGCAGGGGAGAGATTGAAGATAGCCTGTTGTTGATCCCTGCTGACCTCCTGCAGCTCGCTCCTGCCTGAAGGGAGATCCTTCAGGAACCGTGTGCAGCAGATGACGCTGCGTCAGGATCAGTTTGACCAGAGGAAAAGCAACGAGGGAAGAAATCATCTAACTCAATCACCCATAACCTCCAAGCTAACGTGCTTTTGCACCTGAACGACTTATTTACTTCGACAACCTATGAAAACCTGACTGCAGCTATAAAGTTTGAGCCACACACAAAGACAAATGTTGACCCTCTGTAAATCTGTCCCGACTTTTCTCTCCACTCACTTTCTCCCCCTCTCTGATCTCTGAACAGCAAACATGGCCTGATCCTCTGCCAACAGCCGAGCAGATAACGTCTTCTTTATCAGCCGCGGTGTCAACACATTATGTAAAAGCGTCTCTGGAGAGGTCACAGGTTAATATGGCGGTCACGGAAAAAATAACTGAGGGCGACAACCTATAAAACCTCACATCTGTCTCTCTCTCCATCCATCAGAGTGAGTGACAGCTGGTGAATGAGAATGTCAAGTCAATTTATCTTCTGAACATTTGTGTCTTCACAACCTTTGCCAGAGAAAATCTACCATTAAAATCACTGGCAGCGTTTTGTCATTGGATTCATACCTGAATACTTTTGATCCCAGCTCTGCAATAGAACTTCTTGATGTCCACGTCAATCTCGGTGTTTCCGACAAAACTAAAAAGAATTTTAAAAAAAATGCAGTTAGAGAATTCCTAGTGTCAAAGTGGGGAAGCAGGGAGAGAGAGAAAGAAAGAGGGGAAGAGGGAAATACTGAGCTTTCTCTTCTACATGAAATTAGCTTTTCTGTTACATCTTAGTTTGGACTTTAAGAGCAATCACAGGAAGTAGAGACAGAATTAATCAGTAGAAGAAGAAGAAGAAGAAGAAGAAGAAGAAGAAGAAGAAGAAGAAGAAGAAGAAGAAGAAGAAGAAGAAGAAGAAGAAGAAGAAGAAGAAGAAGAAGAAGAAGAAGAAGAAGAAGAAGAAGAAGAAGAAGAAGAAGAAGAAGAAGAAGAAGAAGAAGAAGAAGAAGAAGAAGAAGAAGAAGAAGAAGAAGAAGAAGAAGAAGAAGAAGAAGAAGAAGAAGAAGAAGAAGCTGCAGTCTTCACCTCCGACGATATGTTTGAACCACGAGGACGTTCATTTTGTGCATTTGAACTAGTGTGGAGTACTGTAGTACTGTAGTACTCTAGTACTGTGTAATACTGTGTCTGAAGGTGCTGATGCTGGGAGTCATTCCATCACGATGTTGCCATGGCAACCACATGGAGACAACAGTGGTCTCTTTATTGGATTTGATGACAATAATGTAAAATATATAGATTTAAGCAGCTTTATCCTGTAGAAAGTACAGGTGAGTGAGATGCTTTGGTTTCACTGTGTTACCTGATCTGCAGATCCATGATGACCTGCCTCTTGTCCACGTTCTCTGTGTAAACTTTCACCCCGTTCACTCTCAGCGGCTGCGGACACACAACATATGAGGAAACCAGTGAGTGAACAGCTCTGAAATATCATATCACAGTTTAATTAATGCTCTGCTCTGAGACATGAGCAAAATATGGGTCAGGATGTTCTTAAGGATGGAACAGAAGGAAACCCGGTGGTAAAACAAGAGTCAAGCTTTTCAGCTCCAGGACCACGATGTTAGAAAAGAAAATACAGAAGACGAATTTAGAAACACTCCAATAGAAGATCTTACGACCTACACTATGAGCAGCAGAGTTTAAGAGCCAAAGCTGTAAATACAACAGTATTTCAATTATTAAATAACTTTCACATAACCCATCAGAGTGACCGTGACATCTGCTTTCCTTATGGCTCTGTGAGAACTGCTGGTTCCGTAGACTGAACAAACTACTCCTTCTTTTCAGAAACTAAGCCAAAGTATCCCAGATCCAAATGCCCCCCCCGTCTGTTGCATTTGGATCCAGGGTCTGCTCGGTGTGTCTTCTCATCACCTTATCGCCCATGTCGATCTTGGTGAAGCAGAAGGAGCTGAGATGAGGGTTGGCGCTCTTCACCGCCGGCTCGATGGTCTCCCTGAACAGCTTGTCCACAAACTGGCAGATGAACGGCCACATCTGCTTCACCGTCTGAGGAAGGGGAGAGAGAGAGAGAACAGGATTTTCATACATACACAACTGAAACTCCTTGTGGACATGTTGGAGGAGACACCTCAGAGATTTATATTGATTTGGATGAAATAGGAAACGTTGCAGAGAGCTGGACGGTTCTGTTCCATGTTCATCAGGGGTAGAAGGTTTCATTGCAGCTCCATGTGACCCCTTTCTAGATCAATGGTATATTCATAGCTTGTATTATATAGAATATCTCTGAATATTGAAACTGATCCAAGTGATGTGGAGAAAATAATGTAAAAGGTTAAACGACAGGTGGTTGAGAAAGGGCTGCTGGTCGCTGAGCGGGAGAAACCTGATCAAAATTATAAATTAAACGTCAAAATAATAAGAGAAAACTCAGAATATGTCATTAAAGATCAACGTTATGACATTAACGTGAAATTGAACTTTTTTCAAACACCTGTTCTGTACCTGTGAATATCCATAAAGACAAATCCAATATGAACATCACTACATCGGATACAGAGAGTGAAAACGAATTTTTCCAGTCCATTTACTTTTTACTGGAAGTACTTTATGTGTACACATTAACAGTAAGTATAGTATCTCTCTCTCTCTCTCTCTACCACTCACAATCTACCATTCTCCTCCCTCTCTCTCTCCCTCAGCACTGGGTCAGGGTCTAACAGAAGCTATTTATACACTACCTGTCCTCCGCCGCTGTTAGCTAACATGCTAACAGCGGCTGATGTATTATAGAGACGGCAAGTGGGTGAGGATAGAGAGATAAAGGCAGTGAGTGAGTGTGTGTGTGAGTGTGTGTGTGTGTGTGTGTGTGTGTGTGTGTGTGTGTGTACCTTATTCAGCCACTCTACTCTTTCCACATCTGGATAATGAACCTGGAGTTAAAAAAAAAGACAGAAGAGTTAGAATCATAATTTAACACAGAATTTACTGATCAGGTCCAACCAAGTTATCAAAAAACTAATGAAATGAGCCTTTCACACGCATATAACCATCTGTTTATATGGCTGCACATATGGAAATTTAATTTAACAGAATAAACAATTGAGAAAGAATGTGTTTAACATTTTATGTAAGAATGGTCTTAATTTAAGTATAATATGTGGTTGCATTTCTTTTTATTTAAAGTTAAATATACCAAATGTTAAGGTTAAACTTTGAAATATCAGCTTAACCTACATTTCTATTTCATAAGGGTTTGATAACGACATATCAGGAATCACTCAAATGATTAATCAGCAGATATTGGCGTATTAGAAATGTTTTGCTCCCTAGCATCTTCCTGTGACTCGTGACTGGTGTGATGAGTATTTTGATAAGTATACATTAATAAATGAATCATGAAAAGTACCATTAGCTGACACACTACACACAATGATTAAAACCTTTTTTGTCTTGTTGTCAGTCATTCCTGTAAACAACTGAATTCTGTGGTTTTTTAAACGAGTGCTATAGCGAACGAATGCATCAACGTCGTGTGACAAACGATGGATATCTCAGCGTGAGGAGAAGCTCTGCTCTGTGAGGAGAGGCTGACACCACTGTGGGAAGCAGAGGTGACCTGATATATGAGTGACACACTTGGAGGACTCGGCACAGACGCCTCGGCCTGCGCCAGATGCACATGAATGAGGCCAGAAACACATTTAAATTTAAACCACAGGCTGAGGTCAGGAGAGAAGCTTCCTGCTCTGAACACAGACCAGAATGTAACTGAGTAGAGTTTGTACCTGCACCAAGGCCCCACAGCATCTCTATGAAACCACATTTAAATTCTCTAAACCAGGATTTATTTACTGACTTTCTGGTTACATGGTTTGGTAGAAAGCTCTCGCTCCCTGAGCATTTTACTGCCGAGGCTGGCGTCTTGTTTCACGGTTTGGTTTGAACACCTTCCGGTGAGACCCTCTTTCTCTGTTGTTCAGACGTCACTCTGGTTTTATAGAACCCTCCTGTCTCAGTAATATGAGACAGAGGAAGAATCTATTGTACCATGTGCTGGGGCCTCGAGTCAGAAAACACTCACACATCACCACATCTCCTGTGACGTCTTGAAGACACAAAGCAATAAGTGGCAACAAAGGAAAACGGGAGGTCAGGATCAGTTACAGCTCTGTGGCCCAACATGTAAATAGAACACAGATACTTGGTTGTGTACGTTTGTTCGAGGTGAAACTGGACATGAAGCTACTGTGACTGGAAATAAAGACGGACGACTTCACAAGTTCGGTTTGAATTAGTTATTTGACGACATAAAAAATAACTGAGATGCTCTGATTGACACTGACTCGCAATTGGTGGGACCTCGACACAGCCGCTCCATCCTGCCCAGACCCCCGGCTCCAGAGGGCCTCACTGGCACAAGATGGCAGCGTCCCTATTCTGGATATTCTGGCTTAATTTGTGGATAGTGGGAGGAAGTGTTGTGCATCGTTAGATGTGGAATCGACCACCAGATGTGGCTGTGGTCCGTCCCTGCTCTGTTCATTGCTGCGTCTGCTGCAACGTGGCATTAAAACGATATCATGGATCTGGAGGCATGAGCTTTACGCCTTATGGGGAAAACAGTAGAGAAGCAGGGAGACAGTATATGTATAGAAAGTTGAATTCAAACTCAAGGAGCCGAATAGCAAATTACGTTCTTTCAAAAACGGAAGGTGAACAGGAAATAAGAAGGTCCTGACAACTCACATGACTCAGCAAACAAAAATGTAGATTCTTTCAGATTAAAAGTCAAATGAATTTATTTATCCATGATATATATTAGATTTTCTAAAACCTGCAGAGAGACACAGAAAGGAAACTGAGACATCTCCTCATCAAACTGGTTTCTCTTTTCCACAGCAACAGAAAAGTCATTTTTCCCTTTTTCCATCTGCTGCTTTTAGGAATTCTGAAAGCTTTGGTGATGCTCAGTAGAACAGCGCCCCCCCCTCCTGCAGTTCATCTCCTTGGATCATATTTCATCTGCCTGTAGCAACACGCCCACACCAGCACAGACCCTTGCTCTCTTTTCTTTTTTATTGCAGCTCTGTTTTCAGCCTGGACGCCGCCTAACCTCAAAAACAGCTCGTGGATCTGACTCATGGCAAAGACGTGTCTCCTGCTGGGTCCTGAGTACGTGTAAAAGAACAGGAACCAATGGGTGATCGCACTCGACAGGAGCATTCCTTCCTTTAATGTGTGTGTGTGTGTGTGTGTGTGTGTGTGTGTGTGTGGGTGTGTGTGTGTGTGTGTGTCAGGAGGGTAAGACTCACAGTTCAACTATGTAACAGCTGAGTGGAAATCCTAACCTCCCTTTTCCAGCCACACCCCCGACCAAAAACTTGTGTGTGTCTGTGAAGGCGAGACTGATGTGGAATTTTTTGCCGATGCAAATATTAAGTAGTAAACAAACTGATTTATTGGACTAAATATTAAAAAGGAAAATATTGGCAATGACTCCTCAGAAGTTGGTATCGAACCGTTACAACGAAGAAATGTAATTCAGGCTTGATATATTTGCCTTTAACCACAAACTGTATTCTAAGGAGACAATGAGAAGAATCATAAATGTACATATTTTCTGTTTTGTAATATAAAAGTTTTCAGATATGCAAACACACAAACTGGTGCCGATGTGTCAGTGAAAGGCTCATCAAGACGGAACCAAAGAATCGGTCAGGTTCTAATTTAAAGTACAACTGACAAAGGTGCATTTTCTGTCATAGCTTGAAGAATAAACAAGCAACGGAAATCTCAACTTGTCAATTTGTTAGAGATTCTCCTTTTCAAGGTGAAACAACAAACACAACCAGGAAAGCTGCTCAGTGGGCTTCCCCCTTCAGACTGCAGAAAGGTGCTGAAGGGCCCAGGAACAAGAAAACCTGCACAATGAGACAGTTGCTCACTGCTGCTGTGCTGACGTCTATATTCAGGCCCAAAGAAAGAGAGAGAGGGACTCTGGAGGACGTGAGGAGGACACACTGCACATGGAGGAAACCTGCTCCTGTGTGTGCTAAAGGATGGAACGATATGATGACACAGCCGACCACAGCGTGTCTGTAGTCAGCTTCTGTCTCCTGCAACGTTTTATAAAACTGGGTTTTATAGATGTTCAAATCTAAAATGATGAAAAGCCTCTGTGGGGAGTTGCAACCCCTGTTGTTGCATTAAATTGTAATAATTCCATCTCATAATGGGTGGTTAATCTCAAAAGGCTGTGGATCTTGTCTCTTATCTTACAGGAGCCAAAGGTTTTTGCGTTACCACATCAGATGACGTTGTTGTCTGACTTCCTAGAGACTTATCTCAATTCATCACCAAGACTGTGAGAGCGAATCTTGCATCGTGTCGCTTTTAGATTTGTGTACAGATACTTAACAGTTCAAGAAACTCAGATCAACACAGAGCAGAGAGGTGACCAACGTTTAAATTTAAATATATTTAAAGTACAGCGGGACAGGTCACTGGACACTTCACTGGGAGACTGGGAGGCTGCCCCAGCGTGCAGGTACAAGCAGAGCAGCACAAGGCCTGTTCTGTTCCTCCACATTGTTTCCCCTCCCTGCTGCAGAGCCCTGCCCTTTGGCACATCACAGGAACAGGGAGGCCCCACCCAACGCCGTGTCAGACGAGTACACGGAGACGAAGAGAGCGAGGAGGAGGAGGAGGAGGAAGAGCCTCAGAGACACAGTTACCCTGTGGTTTTAAGACTTTCCACGCTGTTGTTTGAGTTGTTTTACTTTGAGCAGAGAGAGGCCGATGGCAGAGTCCGACTGTTTGAACGTTCGGCTGCCGAGGGAAAAAGGTTTAGCTGAGCTTGACTCAACGTTTCCTGCTTCAGTGACACACATCCACACCTAGAAACTGTCCAGTACAACCACACAGCCACACTACACTGACTCACACAGCAACACAACAATCCAGTCAAGTCAGCAATTAGAGATTCCAGAACTAATAATGCTGTGTAGCAGTTCTGCTGAAAAATAACTTATATTACTGGTCAATTAATCATTTAAACTGACTTATTTTGTTTTGCACATTAAAGGTAATTAACAAATATAAAATATATGTTATGCACATTAAGACACGCATATATTCACTCATACACAAGATTTTAAAGGAAACAAGCTTGTTGTACGAGGCAGGAAGTTAAAAGTTTGTGGAAAGACAAAGAAAGATAAATGCCACATTTATAAACACAACAATACAAATCTGGATCTAGTGGATTTAAATATGGTTTCATCAGGGGCCTGCTGGGTGTTGAGGTTTCTACTCTACTGCCATTTTAGCTGTCATTGTTTTTTACACTAGAGGATTGGTTGAATTACAAAACACAATCACACACTCATAAATAAACACACAGACATCGCTGCATCCCTTTGTAAAGTATATGTGTGGGACGTCATGGATTTGCATTACAGTGCAACCTTTAATTTGTGTGTTTTGTTGTTGTGTGCTCGTCTGTCACTTCTCCTGATTAGGTCAAATGTGATAAATCAATCACAATCCAAAGTACTGATAAAGTCAATGATGCTTTATCACTTTAATGATAAACTAAACATATCAATCAGGAGTTTAAAGAGTCCTGGTGGCCTTAGATCATAGAATATACAGCCAATAATCAGATAAATGTTTAAAGACAGATTCTTACTCCTGAGTTGAGCTTTAAAACTCTTCAGCATCAACCATGTGTCACACCTCCTCACTGAGCTCACAAGGCAGGAACAACATGAGGATATACACTCAACCATTGATGCTAGTGATGAAAAATATACCACGGTAATTATTATCATTATTAATTTAAACTCAGATTTAGGAAAATAAGAGCTGACAAAGTAAAGGCTCTGACGCTCAGCTGCAGAATCCTGTTCAACGTTCACCATGAGAGACTGTGGCCTGAATCCTGGATCCTGCAGCATGACAACAACTCCACTCTGTTTAAAGGCCTGACCACATTCCTTGTTTTTATTTCAACATACCTCCATCTCATTGACCCCACATTCAGTCAGTCTTTTTTTCCTGAAAAGGTCTTTGCTGGTGCAGATTTGTGTGTGTCTGGCAGTTGTGCAGTGTCAGTTTGTCCTCAGAAGTACAACCGTACCATTACCGCAGGGATTCTTGGCCCACACGGTCTATCAAGCCTCCTTCCAGGCATATTTGCAGACAGAGCCAAGACAGAGAGACGACAGGCTCTAAGGACTATATTGCACATGTGGTTAATTTTGTTGATTTTACATGTTGACAACGTTTTTACCACAAACATTGAGAAAGTTTCCTCCTTCTCACCCTGAGCGTCTGTTCTCTGTTACTCTGGTGAGTGGGTTCCATCTCCTGTGAGAAGAACTGACTGAGAGTCACAGCTTCAACTGTCACAACCAGCTCCAGCTGAAGGGTGAAGCTGAACTGAGATCAGTTAAAAAGACTCAGAAGTTATTAAAAACCAATATTCAGCAGGAATCCTTTAAACTGGCATGGGCAATATCCATCGTTCAGTTGTGTTTGGGATCAGGGAAGTGGGACGACACCAACAACCATCAGTTCCCATCCCTTTCATTGTTTCCTCTGAATTATATTTAATTTATCATTAACTAAAATGGAAAAGGAATCAATCAAAAAGTCTATTTCACCAGAAATGCCTCCAATACAGCTGAAAATGCTTGGTCAGGCCTTTACGTCTGTAAACTATGTTCGTTTCTTTTCCCAGAGATCGATTCTTCTTCTTCGCTGCTCCATAACTACAGTTGTGGAGTAGAACAAGTGATTTCTGATTTCCTTTAAATAATGTTTGGAAGTTTTACAGACTAAACAGTTTCAGTGAGTTTCAAATCCTTGAGTTTTGAGGTTAGTCTGCCGGAGGTAAAAAGATAAAGTATCTGGTATGAAAGACACACTGACAGCTTCTGAATGTGTCCCAGGGGTCAAAGTTCAACGCTGATTGTTTGGCACAGTTGCTGATTATTAATCCTTTCACAGATTTCTCAGTTTCCCTCTGATCAGCCAAACAAAGAGCTGTCAATTAGCACTGTCACATCCAAATGCCCCAAGCCCACTTTGCTTGAGGATTAAAACATCTGTGAACATCTGTGAAGCACACAAGCAACATCCAGTACAAAAGCTCGCCCACTCCCAACACGACAAACGTGGCAGCTGCTGTGTGTCTTTTTGCTTTTTGCTGAGCACCACTTCTCTCAAGGTCTGTGTGATAATGGATGTGTTGATGGGATGATCTGCGGTGGGCGGGGGTTGTGTGTCTGCCTGGCATCCTGCCATCCTCTCACCACTTTTTCCTGCATCATCGTCGATTACGTGAAAATGTCACTGCAGAACAGAGGCCTTTCATTTTCATCACAGAGGCAGCGAGGTTCTGTGTAAATCTCACAAGACTAGAAATGGATAAATGAAGATTTGTGTGGTTTCTAAAAGGTGGAAATGCTGCATAACTGAAGGTTTAGACACTGTTATATTTCCTGAAAGAGATCATTTTATATCAAGTAAATCTCAGGCTGGTATCATGAATACAAATATCACATTTTTGACAATCGCACAACCTCTGTGGAGACTCACTCACTGACTGATAGTGGATGTTTTACAAGAAGATCCTCCTGCTTGCGCTACCGACCCGAGCAGAATCTAATTCTGTGGGAAACACAGATGCCTTCTCAGATGTTTGATTGAGTGGACACTGGACGGGCAGCTTCAGCATGTGGAAGGTCTCCACAACGTGTTCTCTTTGTGGCAACCACGCCAAACCAAAGGGGTGAATACAGAAAGTGACAATAGCACAGGTGTGATGACCCTGCTGCTTCACAGGGACGTTCTATGGAGGCCTGAGGCTCGACAGGGCCATGTGTAAATTGTTCATCGAGACCTGCTACACCCTCTGGCAGATGACTGGATTGAGGTCATCATAAAGAGTCAAGCTCAGGGTGGGACCTCTCAACTTTCCACAGGCTGCTCACGAGGCGAGCAACGAAGTTTGTTTTGTGTCGCGTGGGACCAATGGAGTGACTTAGGGGAAAACTGCTGGAGCCCACTTCGCCAGCCATATACCATCAGCTATTAATGGTCTCCATTTGTTGGCTGCTCCTCTGCCCAAACGATCCTTTCTTTGTGACTGATGTGAAAATGTGAGCGTTAGTCACCAATTTCAAATCCGGTAAGACTGACTGGCAAGTTGTGAGACACGTATTACTGTGTAGCTGAAGTTCCCAGTGCACGTGTACACCTCACGTGCAGGAGTAAAAAAATACTTATGCAGATATATCAGCCGATGTGCATGCATAAAAAATACAAGTACAACCAAATACATAGAGCCTGAACTAAAGCATCAAAAGGCTGTTTTTATACTTAACACTTTAAAATCATTTTGATAGTGCACTTCCTTGTAAAAGGGAGGTCTGTCATTGCCACAGCGCCCCCTAGAGGCCTGGAACTACACTACGTAACCCTGGGGTACGGTGCTGGAACGTTACAAGCTTGAATTAGGCCAGTGCAAGTCTGGAGTTTCCCATGGAAAAAGTATTTGTATCGTCAGTGGGAAGACATGGCAGCTAATTCAATTACCCCCCATCAGTCCGTTTGGCAGGAACCAGTCGGTGCTGACATCCCACATGTAGGCTTGAAAGGTGGAGCTTTAAACGGAGTCAAATTACAAAAGCAACTGGGACCAGCCAGTGATAACACTGGGAACGTAATAACGAGGCTGGACTCACCCACGGTGGCAGCTCAGTCGTAGGCACACTGTGCTTCACTGCTTTCTCCTCATGGTCCATGAAGGCTAAGGCACGGTTGATCCTGTAGTCCTGAGTGCCGTGGTTCTTCCTCCAGTAGAACAACGCGGCCAGTCCGATCAGAACCCAGCTGAAGCTGAACTCAAAGTATCCCAAGATGTAGATGGGGAAGATGAGGGCGAAGGTCTTGGCAAACTTAATCCACATCTGGGTGACGTCTGTCAGGGACGACTGCTGCTCGTCTCCCAGCTCCTCTGGAGACAGAGGCGGGCCCATGGTGGACCTCACCGGGCTGCTGGGCGCTGCCACGGGTCCGTTCGCCCCGACGCCTGGTGCCGCCGAACCCTCCATCCTGTTACTCATTTCCCCTCTGGAACGACAGATAAGGAAGCCTTTGACATTTGGCACAAGCATTCACTTGGTTTTCATAGTTTTTTAAAGGTCAAAGGTCAAGGTGGCCTCACAACGTATGTCTATATTTTCCTGTGATATCTGAAATCTCAGTTTGAGGGAGTGTCATCGAAATTGGGACAAACATCCACTCGGACTCAAGGGGTTGAGGAATCTGAATTCCTCCTTCTTCCCACAGAATCAACCAGGATGTGATTAGAAACCTGATTAAAAACATCTTGATTGAAATCAGAAAGGAAGCAAACGAAGTCTGAATCACAGCAAATCTCAAAATCTATATTGTTTATCAAAAGAGAAGATAGGAGGTGACATGTGAAGATTTTGGTTATTTCACTTTAGTGGTTGAAAGGTAATTTGACACAATTCTAAGTTAAGATCAACGTTAGTTACTTTGAACAGTTGAAGTGTTTACTTAGGGTGGATGTGATCGAGTTATTCATTTTTCATAAATTTACTTTTCACATCCACTCAGGCTCCAGACTGAGCTGTGGACCGGACCTCATACAAAACCCCGTTGCAAAATCCTCCACTTCTTTTTACCTTGAGTCCCGTTAAAACAGGACGCAGCGCGTAGTGGGAAAAAATGGAGACGAATTTATTTGGAGAATTCACTCTTTAATTCGGCATATTTCCAAAACAGCTACACGTAATTTTAACGGTAATATTTTCACTTTGAAAACTGCCTCAGCCGTTGGCCCCGCAATCAGACGCCACATCGACGGCGCTTGTCAACAAGTGCGGGACGGTTGTTAAAGTTGATGTTTTCACAGAAATGCGTGATGTTAGGTGCGGTTGTAAATACACCGAACAAAAGCCCACCGATGGTTCAATCCGAAATTCGCTTTAGTTCCTGGCTTCCATAGCGTGAAACGTTCCCTTTACGCGGCGCAACGCCAAAGTGGCGGATCTTCCAGCGGAGTCTGGCGTGACGTTCTTCCCAAAGTGACACGTATCGGTGGTTCGACTTCAGCCGCTTCACGGGAACCAAACTCCGGCCACACAAGACCAACTTCTCCGCCCTCAGGCCCTCCGGCGCTCCGACACTCACCGCGGTCCGCCTGCCACCTCCGTTCCTCCGGCAGAATAAAGACAGATTCACTCCGGCTGCCGAGTCCTCGCATACCGAGCCGAGAGTGTGACAGCCCGCCTCCTTCTGCACATCCTGCCGCGGCCACCAGCGGCTCCACCGGGCCGCAGGAAACTGTCATCGCCGGGAACGAGGTCAGCTCTGGCGGGGAGGGAGCTTCAGAACACCGGGGCCACGGCGAGCCCGAGCGCCACCTGGCGGAGAACAACTTCCCCCGCTTCCTGGAGAGAAAACTAAATGTTGTTATTATTAAAAATGACAAAACTCGAGTTAAATAACTACAATAAAGTATCAGGCTCTGACGGGAGACGATATATATCATAATAATACGAGAATAAAGTCTGAATATGACAAAAATAATGTAAGAATATTAAAAAAGAATCAAAATATTACGAGAATAAAGTCATAATGTTGATTTTATGAGAATAACCTAGTTAAAATAATTAAGTATTTTTAATGATAAAGTTTTAATATTACGAGAGGTAAGTAATTTTTTTGGACAATTTGGTGAAGCAGATAAAATCCACTGTCAGGATAATCACCTTTGACCCTTGAACATTTCTTCCTATTTGTGGCCTGTAGAGTTTGTGCGTGATTTAACAACGTATATAATAAAGATGATTTAACCTGTGAAATCACAGGAGAACATGTTTATATTCAATGGAAAAGAATCATTAGGGCTCGAGTGGACTTTGCTGGACCAGCATTTCCCCACTAGGTGTCATGTCAGTGCCTGTGAACTGAAGCATCACAGCTGACGTGGAGGAAGAGACTCTGACACAGTGAATTCAAGTCTGAGTCAAAGAGGAACACTTTAAAACATGAAACATACATGACATAGGAAGATTGGACTTTGCTTTGACTTACATTTATTGTGGACAGCCTGACCAAGACCTCATTCATGACAACAATAGATTCATGTCTAACTCAAACCTCATCCATAACCAGGACAGATTCATGTCTAACCCAAACCTCATCCATAACCTGAACCAGGACAGATTCATGTCTAACCTAAACCTCATCCATAACCAGGATCAGGACAGATTCATGTCTAACCCAAACCTCATCCATAACCAGGACCAGAACAGATTCATGTCTAACCCAAACCTCATCCATAACCAGAACAGATTCATGTCTAACCCAAACCTTATCCATAACCTGAACCATGACCTCAGAAATTAAGTTGGGTCTCATTGGTAGCCTGCTTTGGTCCCCATGAGGTCTACTGGTCCTTAAAAGGTCAGTGTTTATTCCAAAAAGGGTCCTGAAGAGGTAACAAAAACGAGTGCACACACACACACACACACACACACACACACACACACACACACACATCTGTGTTCATTAATCAGACTAACACTTAGAAAACAGAAAAAAACAAGACTGCACCTCCTAATTTGGGCTTAATTAAAGTCAGGAAAGATCTGTTCTGATCTGTGACTTGAATAAATACTTTTATTAACCTGGTTTTGATTTGTAGGGATGAAGGGAAATTATTATATTTTCTGCTGTTTCATTCACTTTACTTCCCCCTGGACAACAGAATCAAACAGTTAAAAGATGTAGGGGGATAATTCATGAATTCATAATTTATTAACCAAATTTATGTGTTCCACTGGGCCTTGATCTCAGGGTTTCCTCCTGCAAAGACAGGATTGAAAGGAACTAGAGGACTTTCTGTCCCTCTGTGGGTACACGTTAGTTTCCAGGACACTCACACCAGCTCTCTGTTTAAATTGGGGTTTTGTACACAAGCCATAAAGCACTTGAAGCAGTTGGCAGGAGAGACATTTTTCTGTCTGCACATTTTAATGCAGTGTTGACATTTGTGTCCAGAGCAGGGAAGCTGATGGCCCCTGGCTTTGTGTAAATATCTGCAGACGGTCCTGTGTGTGTCTGTGGTGGCAGAGCATGTTTCATCTCTGTGGAGGAGAGACGTTCCTCTTGTCTCAGGACAGGAACCACACACTCAAAGTGTGAGCGTGTGTTACTGTGTCAAGAAGCTTCATCAGCGACATCTCACTGAAAACCTGCAGCCTGTGCTGGTGCTCGCGTGTGTCTGTGTGCGTGTGTTATGTTGATTTGTGTGATGTTTGTTCTGAACCTGCTGTTTGGTTGATCTGTGGTGATTTTCTGTCTGAAACTGTAAAAGTGATCTGCGGTAATTAAAACCTGCTGCTGGACTCAGGCCTGAAGTAAATCATCCAACAAGCAGAGGAACAAACTAATGAAAGAACAAACAAACAAACAAACCAAAGAACGAAGGAACGATTGAACAAATAAAAAAAGTAACAAACAAAAAGACAAATCAACAGACAGGGGGGGAAACATAACCTTCAGTGTGGTATTAATGTTATTAATGTTCTTCTTCTTATGCTTCTCTACCAGTGAGTCCCCTAACAAAGGTTTTATTTTGAAAGTCCTGACAGGAAGTGTGTGTGCTCGTGCCTGTGGTGTGACAGTGAACGTCGGCTGGAGGCAGATGATGATGATGATGAGTGATCACATTCAGCTCAGTGGAGTGGAGCAGTGGACGCAGCAGGACTCCACCGTCTGGCTCGGGTTCTTTATGAGCTTTTTGATTTTTCTCTCATGGAATAAAATGATGGAGAGAATAAAATCTCAACAGAGGAGGTGAAGTGAAGTCCAGGCTGCTGCAGTGAGAGTCAGGACCTGAGCTCTGGACCTGGGCTCAAGACCTGAACTACAGACCTGAACTCCAGACCTGAGCTCCGGACCTGAGCTCCAGACCTGAGCTCCGGACCTGAGCTCAAGACCTGAGCTCCAGACCCGATCTACGGACCTGAACTCCAGACGTGAACTCTGGACCTGAGTTCTGGACCTGAGTTCTGGACCTGAACTCTGGACCTGAACTCCAGACCTGAACTCCGGACCTGAACTCTGGACCTGAGTTCTGGACCTGAACTCCAGACCTGAGCTCCAGACCCGAGCTCCGGACCTGAGTTCCAGACCTGAACTCCAGACCTGAACTCCAGACCTGAACTCCAGACGTGAACTCTGGACCTGAGTTCTGGACCTGAACTCCAGACCTGAGCTCCAGACCTAAGCCTCTGGACCTGAACTCCAGACCTGAGCACTGGACCTGAGCTCCAGACCTGAACTCTAAACCTGAACTCCGGACCTGAGCTCTGGACCTGAGCTCCAGACCTGAGCTCAAGACCTGAACACCAGACCTGAGCTCTGGACCTGAGCAGTTGAAGATGAGAAGTTTGATCCTGGTCTCACTGTGGTTCTCAACATGTCTGCTCGAGGTGAGTCTCCTTCCTCCATTTCTATTGCACAAAGTAATTTCAAGAAACACTTACATCTTCATGGACGTGGAGGATCCTTATTTTAAAAGTATATTATAAGTTATATTGATCCTAATTTTTCTAATTCTATTATAAAATCATCTAATTGACCTTTCTGGTACTTTTCAGACTATGAAACAATCCTACTTCGTGTTTTTTGTATTTCTACTTTCTACTAGAGTTTTGAATCATTATATTTCTAAATGCATACTAAGGAACTCTCTACACCTATTTATATTGGAAATAATGATATATCCATTTAAATATGCAGATATTTTTTTATTACTAAATTGACTCATCATTTTTTTAATGCCACATTTCCCCTGGGAGCTGGACATTTGAAGACATCGCCCTGAACTCTTAACTCCAATCACCCGAGAGGCAGCTGAACTGGTTTTGTGTTCATTAACTTTTGGGATCATTTGTGGGAATAATCTCCCGCTGTGTGTTTGCTCTGGTCCAGCCGCCCTCCAGCTTGGTGCCTCCAGCCCCTCACACTTGATTTGCTCCGGTGCTGCTCCACCTCACAGGACAAACAGTGGAAGTGCTCTCTGTCTGTCTCTCTCCCAACAATCCTCCGGAGCCTGAAAGCAGACGGAGCTGCCACCAGGTTCACGTCAGCCCAAATACAAAAAGAGGTTTAATCACCCATCTATTATTCTCCTGGGATTCAGTACCTCCCTGGCTTGCTCAAAGGCACTACGGAGGGATGGATAGAAACTGAAGATTATAATTTCCTCACTGAAATTTTGTTGAAGCAGCCGTGAAGGTGGAAACTTTAATTCACTGGATGAACTGAAAGATATACGTCACAGATGTCATTTTCAGGATATTAGAGCGATATGGATGGAAAGAGGAGAGAGATATAATGATATATAATAGTTATGACAAAAATGATAATACTAAACTAATACGTAGAGAGAGAGAGACTATGGGAGGGGGAAAACACCCATAAATAGAGCTGCGAGACAATACAGGATAAATATGATTATCAACATTTACTCAGGAACAAAGATCAAAGAGAAAAATAAGGTGATGTTCATCGTGTTAATTCACGATATCGAGTGATTTCTATCTTTAATCTTTTTATTTTTGATCGTAATGTTCAGTGCTTTCCAAAAGTTGTATTATTATTGTTATTTCAATGTTTTATATAAAATGAAATTCAGTTTACTTTATTTCTATTTAAGTATATGGTTTATATATACAAGTTTAAACTGCTGCATTTTTTACATACGAAGCATTTCAGTTATTTCAATTAAGCAATCTTCAGACCCAAGTTTACAACAGTAATCGAGTTACATTCAGCTCGATCACAGCATTACAGCAACTGAACGAATGTTGCTCTTTTATTTTGGTGACCAATAGCTAAAGAAGAAGTCAAATGAATGTTGTTGCCATGACGCAGATCCACATCGTGAAATAAGAACGATCAAATCATCAAAGGGGCGGGACAGATGTCACTGCTGTCCACCGAGGACGTAGAAGACGACGTGAATCTATCACGTGTCCAAACACTGCACCTCATCGGGGACATTAACCACACACATGCCAAGTGTGAATTATATCTTAAATTATCTTTTTCTAGTCCATCTGTTTTCGGGATTTTTATTTTCTAAAGAAAGATGAACTTGATAGATTTTCCAGTGTTTTTGTATTCAGGCCACAGAGACGCTGAGGCACGACCCATTGTGATTAAACATTGTGATTAACAATTGCATCGTGATTCATCTTGTGCAGCTGCTTCCCACCAGCCGCTGTTGAGCCGTGAGCAGGAACATCACCACAATGAGAAGAAACATTACGAGCAGCCAGCGAACAGCAGAGAGGAACGCAGAACAGAACTATGAAATATGAACGGCTCTGTCTGCTGGTGTCCTGCTCTTCAGAATCAGAATCAGAATCAGAATTAATGGGCACGGAAGCGCTGCTTCTGGTCAACTGGTGTTAATTTGGATTATTCCGCTGATGGACTGTTTGTACTGTAGATCCCGCTGGGTAGGAGGACCAGCTAAACAGCCTCTTCAACTGCTTCCCCCTGAAATCAAACAACAACATCTCTGAAGTCTTTCCAGCTGCATGAGCTCCAGCGGTCATGACCTGCCTCCTGTGGATATGTGTATGAATTCTCTTTATTGGACTTCCTGGTGCTGTTTGTGGTTTTTGATTAGCAAACCAATGTACAGTTTCTGTGAGGTTCCCAGATGGAAATATTCCCGGGATCACAGGGGTGGACGATATGACCTATCTCTCGCCTTATCGCCCATAAAGTTTTTACTGTCCTACCGACAGATTGAATGAATTCTGTGGGAAACGCTGCAGAGAAAGTGAAACTAAATAACTTGATCCACACTCATTTATTCAGGTCCAGAACTAATGAGTGTGGATGCAGATTGTGTTATCACAGGGAAGTGCAGCGGGTTTGTGAGAAGCCGGAGTCGTGCCGGAGGTCAACAGTCATTTCAAACAAACTGAGTCTTCCTTCCTATGAGAGAGATTTGGGGCAGCTGCAGCCTTGTTACCCAAAGGACCATCTGGGGAAATACATGAGCAGCAGTCTTCCCCTCGCTCTGCTGCTACCGTCCCTGCAGACTGCCCTTGAGCAAGGCACTGGACCTTGAATGTGCCCAATCTAAACTGAAGATTGAGAAGTCAGATACTGAAGCTGAGATGAGGCGCGTCTCTCTGCAGTGAGACGACTGCCCTTCGATCTGTGAATCGTCTTTGCTTCCCACAAACACAGCGGCTCTGAGGAGGACTGTTAACTCCTGATCTGCTTCGCTGAGGTCAGCTACCACACTGGCACGTGAGGCGGTTTACCAAGTGGTCTACTTATCTCTGAACTCAACGTTTGTTTTGATTTGTTTCTTTTGTCACAAACACACGGGGCCTGTTGGGTCTGACTCATGACGTCGTGGTGTTTAGTCATCAATCGTACAGCAAGTTTAGAAACAGAAATAAAATCCTCTTTAAACACACTCCTCCAGGATAAAACAAGCTCGACTGAGTCCCTCTTAAAGCTGGGGTTGGTAATCCAGGAAAAAACTAAAACAAGCGACCAGTACATCCTACACCCTCCTGTCAAAGCTCCGCCCCCAAAAACACATGAACGTGCACTCTCTTTATTGATGACAATCAGGACGTGAGGAGGATTTCAACTACACTTACCAACCTTACTGTTAAAGCAACGCAAACTTTCCAGCTGAGCTCAGCAGTTGAACATTAACGATCGCTCCTCTTCCAGTTTGTACTTCTGGATATTCCTTTTTCACGATGGAGATTATAGTTTGTTAACTCAATTACGGCCGGACACATTTATTTAATTACATCGAGCAGCGAAACAGAAACCAGCACGAAGCTCCCGCTGACGTCCTCACCTCCAGGTCTGAAATGTGAATCGAATTAGTCGGAGGTTAAATCTGATTAAAGTGTTAAAGGTTTCCTCTCTGGGCTTTTATCTGACTCACGTCTTCAACACCCGATTGAAAGATGAGAAACTAACTGGAGGCCGAGTGTGGAATCTCATGGTGTTGGAGAACAACACTGCAGTCTCTGATGCACACCTTCCTCTGAACCTGATGTTTGATACATGAACAAAATCAATCCATGAAATTATCCATCACTGAACACTGGTTGGAACGTTCTGTGTTCACAGTGGTCCAGCTGGCCAATCAGAACAGACTGGGCTTGACGTGGAGGCGGGTCTTAAATAGAAAGGAACTAAAGCAAAGGACAGGAAAGTGTCTCATATTCTCCTCATCTGTATTCTCCTCTTCCCCTGCAGGTTGACAGCCGGCATCCGACCTGTAACTTCATGCTGGAGGTGGAGAGGGACCAGCTGGAGTGTGTGAAGCGGCTGACGGAGGAGGAGGTCGGCGGCGGCGGCTCAAAAGGTCACGATCACTCATCAACGGGTCAAACGGAGCCGACACTTTGTTCAGCAGCTTTTGTTGCAGGGTGTGAAAACTCTGCAGATCATGTATTCAGACATTTTATGCACTGAAGAAAAGAGTCTGCAGTTAATTCAAAGAAGTTAAAACTCACTGCATGAAATCAAAGTTTAATAAAAAAAGAGGATTCTCCTGCAGATGTGTGTGGCTGGGCCTCAGATGTGTCTCTGGCTGTTTCAGTGAAAAGACTTTTCCTGATGAGTTTAAATTCTCATTTCCTCTTTCTTTACCTCTGCAACTTCATCCTCCTTTTTTAAACAACCTTTCCATCTTTCCGTTCCTGCCTTCATCTACGTCTCGTCTCTCTCCGAGCTGATTTAATCTCGTCCATTAATGAGCTCCTCGCAGAACTTCACTCGACGGCTAGCTTCTCTTGATCTGTTCTCCGAAAGAAAATCTTTTTTCGGTCGACTCGGCAAGAATAAGCTTTGGTTTGAGGCAGGGAGCCCAAATGCTGCGGCCCTCAAAAGAGGTGGGACACTTAAGTTTTTCTTCAGAGATAAAGATCCTTTCAAACCTGATCTGAAAGATTGAGAAACCCAAGAAGGGGGATGACGATAGACTCTCTAGTGACACCTCTAAGTCGCAGGTTCAAACTGGATAATGTTGCCTGAACCACCGGAGATGTGAGATTTCAGTTCATCGTGCTGGTTTGTTTTGCTTCTCTGCTTCTGTTCTTTTATTTGAAACTAATAGGTTTCTTTTCACGGCTGATCTTTTTTCTCTTCAAAGTCTTTTGCAGGGATTCTGGGCTCAATTTGGACGAGCGCACACGTCTCCATTCATCTGTCGCTAAAAAGCCTTGTTGACTGCTCGGTTTGCCATCAGCGCTTCCGTGCCCATTAAGGCTCACGCTGACGAGCTGGAGCAGCTATTTATGGCAGCAGTTTATGTTTGTTCTGTGTGTGACGGGTGGGTGGAGGTTTACTCTCCTCTGATCGAGGCTAAGTCCTCCACACGTCGTACGCACACATTGTCCTGGTGTTCAGAAATGCAGAAATCTGAAATGCGTGACGAGCAGTGGAATTGTTTTAAGAAGGATCAAGTTAGTCTCCGGTCCTGCTGTCATCAGCTCTTCATGCTGAGATAATTGCTCACAGGGCTGGTGGGGCAGATATCTTTTTATTATTATAGTTCTTTAGTATTATTTATCCTATTCACCTTATTTCCCTCCACCAAGCAGGTGGATTACCGTCTCATTTCATCATGGGACTAATGCCGGTGTGGTTCTGGAGAGGACGACCTGTTAGTTTTACGTTTCATTGAGAAACTTTTACTCATGAATTTGCTTTGTTCCTCTTCACAGTCGCCGGCTGCAGAGGAACATGGGACAACATCGCGTGTTGGAATCGAACCGAGATCGGAAAGACGGTCACCATCCCCTGTCCTCGGGCCCTCAAGACTCTATTCGGCAGAAATGGTAGAAACCTTTATTATTATTGCAATACAGTTAATTAATGAGTGTGTGTGTGAAGTTTACTCTTTTTCTCCAGTGATGGAAGTCTTGAAATTCATCACCTTTTAGTTAGTGAGCTTCTTTAAAAGCTAGATTTACCGGGAATGTGTTGGAAGGGTCCATCTGTGGCGGAGGGAGAATTTACTGCATTTTGGAACAAACCAGTGAAACGGGTGGATTTGTGGATCCACTTCCTTTAACCTAAGATGGAGCATTAGTCTCCACCTCATCACTCACCCTCAGTAAACTCTCCAGACTGTGTAAATGTGTCCTGGTAGTAAATTCCCTCCTGAACACATGAGGTCCTTCCAGCCAGTGACCAGACGGAAGTTTGGATTTCCTCTCTGAGCCGTTCTCCGATTTACAGCAATGACTCAACATGATGTAAGAGCCCCCCCCCCACACACACACACACACACACTCACTAGCCCATACTTAACTTACTTTAAATATTTAAACTCGTATTTACATTCGTACGACAGGCCGGGCTGCTCCTGCTGCTCTCTCTCCTCTCCGCCACGAGCGCAATGCATGATGGTACATATTGCTCGGTTAGTGACCTTCGGTTGAACGCTATGCATTGTGGGAAACAATGAGTGAACTATATGGTGGACTACAGGGTGATTAATGAGGGATTTCGGACACAGTCAGTGTGTCAGATGTCCTCAGAGTCTGGACACTTCCTCACAGCAGCTGATGAAACCATTTGAATCCTTAAACCAAAGCAGTAACTCAGTGAAAAGGTCTCGTTGGCGTCGGGAGATCATCGCTGTGCGTCTCCTCTTCTTCTCTCTCAGGTAACATCAGCAGGAACTGCTCGTCCGCCGGCTGGTCGGACGTTTTCCCAAACATCAGCAGTGTGTGTGAGTCGGACACGAGCCAGGACAAGGTACAGTGACACCCCGTCTGTCGTCCTCTTGCTCTTTCGGTCTCTCCCCTGATCATGTGTCCTGACGGTGCTGTCGGGGGAAGAAGCTGTTTGAGTTGGGGTCACTTCAGTGAGGGAGCAGGAGAGGAGGTGACGGTGAGGGGAACCCTCGGCCTCGTTTGGCCTCGTCGAGGATGATAATTGCTGCTTCCCTCCTCTGTCACTGCTCCGGGGAAGTTTGGGTCACGTGGTCGTTTTCTGAATCACCCATTGTGCTTGTTCAACTAACTGTCCGCCTGGTGCTCATTCCTCACACTTTCATTTCTGCCTCTTTTATCCGTCCTTCTCTTTCTGGCTTCTTTGTCTGCACTCGTCCTGAAAGTAGTGTTGTGACATTTTCAGGAGTTTGTGTTTCTCATGTGAAGAAGCAGCAGGAGATTGTCCGGGGACCTTCAGGTGAGGAGGTGGAGATTTCAGGAGAATCTCCACAATTCAGCTGTCCATCTGATCAGGTCTAACTTATTAATGCAGGACTAAGAAAGAAAAATAAGTTTTTTTTTCTTGGCCGGGGAGGATGATTCAAAGTTCCGAGAATCAACTTGGGCTTTTCCCGTTCAGGAATTTAAATAGAATTTAAATGTCTCAATCGTTTCCTGCTGTTCAGAGAAGAACTGAGACACTTTTCATCGCGAAAAGCTGTTTTTTGAAGAGATGGTAAAAACGTTTTGAACATGGAAGTGGAAATTAAAGCAGATTAAAGGTCCAGACACGAAAAATTTCAGAAATGTACAAGTACAACTGAAGGTGCGTATAAACAGGTAGAATTATTCTTATTTTCTTTGTCTGTTTTCTGGATGCATGTTGAGGCATCTTTCCATCTATATCACTTTAACGTCTCAGGGTCCCCCCCCCTCCTCAGAACCTCAGATAGGCAGAAGGCCTCGTTCTGCTGCAGCCTTCACACCAACCAGGACATTTTTCAGCTCAGACTTGCGCCACCTTCAGGGTGTAATGAGAAATGTTCCAGTTGTAAAACGTTGTGAGCTGTTTGTTGAGACACGAGAGCCGCGTGTAAATATCACATTGTCTCAAGTGAAGTCTCTTTTTGGAGGTTATCAAATATGATAAAGGAAAGAGGAATCAAACCAGATTATAACAAACATCATCTCAAGGCGCTCTTCAGAGGAAGCTCGTCGCCTGCTCTGCTGTGCGTCCAGGTTTTTGGTTCTTTGCTGTTGTGTAACTTCATCTCCCTCCATGGTCACCCGCTCGTTCCGGGTCATGCATGGCACCACTGAATTCCCCATTGTGGTGTCCTGCCCCTCTCTTTCTCTCGCGTGCTCTCTCTCTCTCCTCATATTCCCTTGCTCTCTCGCCCTCTATCGCCCTCTCTCTCTCCTCATATTCTCTTGCTCTCTCTTGCTCTCTCGCCCTCTTCCTAGAGGACGTGCCCAGTCAGAGAAGCCAGATTTATGTCCGTTTTGGCAAATATGAGACAAGGTTATTGGCAGGTCAGAATACATCGCATCATAACACAAGACTGAAAAAAGATGAACACACAAGACCTAATGGCACGTCACAGGAGTATGTTCATCAAATGAATAAAACCCAATTAAAAGAGCCAAGCTGCTTTCAACAGACTCTTAAATTTGCTTTTAAAAGATAAAAACAAACTCTCAAAGTAAGTTGTGTTTCTCCAGAGCTCTGCAGGGATGGAAATCTAGTGGCTTCTGGTCCAGTGTTATTTTAGTAAATGCTCCGTCCTGCAGCTTTACGTCACCTGCCGGCTCAGTTTATGAACTGTGACTGTGATGTTTCAGAACAACTTCAGGGCTCAGTGAGTTTCAGAGGTGCAGTATCGTCCTCTGGTGTACTGACGCAGTGAGGACAGTTAGAACACAGCAGTAACCGTCCTCCTCCTCCTCCTCCTCCTCCCCGTGTGCCGCTGCAGCTCGTCTTCTACGTGGTGGTGAAGACGCTCTACACCCTGGGTCACAGTCTGTCTCTGATCGCCCTCACCACAGGGAGCGCCATCCTCTGCCTGTTCCGGTAAGATCACATATTACACATCTATTACACCTGATAGAACTTAATCTGTGCAAACTGCAACTTCACCATGCACGATGTAAATGATGATGATTGGAGCCTCTTCATCTTATTCTTTCTGTTTGTTGGGCTGTTGGAATTCGTTTTAAAAAGCCTCTGCAGGATAGTTAGAACTTAGTGGTGATGGTCCATACACACAGCAACGGGCCCTGTCCCTCATACATGTCTTGTTCTGTCTATAGTCTAAGACGGATGAAAGGAGCCTCGCAAAGAAAGGATATTGAACTCTTATCCAAAATATGAATTATGATGAACTTCCCCGATCTGTAACATCCCTGCTACAGTAGCAAGGGAAATTTGTACGGCACTGGAGGATTCAGTTTGAACTGAGAGCTCTTACAACAATGGATTGTGTTGTTGTCGTGACAAAGCTAAATCGCCTTTACGTTGTGTAACTGTAGGAGGCTCCACTGCACCAGGAACTACATCCACCTCAACCTCTTCTTCTCCTTCATCCTGAGAGCCGTGGCCGTGCTGGTCAAGGACGACATCCTCTTCAACCGAACCTCCCAGTGCTCCAGCCAGCCGTCACTGGTGAGGTCACCGCCCCTGTCCCCGCGGGGTCGCGTCCCGAGGGGAGCGAACCAACACACTCTAACGTGTTAATGGCACAGCACGAGGGGTAACCGGCCTTGGTGCACAGCTGAAATAGAAAAATGAGGCTTTACAGAAATGAGCCATAACTTTCTTCCATTTAAATTTTGCAAGCATCAGTAGTTGCGGTATAATCTGCATCGTAAAAACAAGCAAACCATTTATTGATATTTATTGAGTTGGACCTAAAACCCCTTTTTTGCACTATATCGATTTTAAATGACATTTTCTTGTTTTTCTTTGTCCTCTTTCTGAATCACTTCTTAGCGGCTGTTAGGAACTATGCTACATGAATCAAGTTTATTATGTATCATCATTAACGGGTTAGAGGCAGACATTTTGATTTAAAGGTAAAGCTCAAAGTATGTCACAGCTTTTGAAACTGAAGCGTCTGTGTAGTTTGCAGGAATTCTGTCGAGGGCGCTCTGACCTTTGGACTCACTGCTTGTAATGTTGTGAACCACAAACCAGAGTTTATCCTCACGGTAACCCTAGCCCCCCCCCAAACAGTGAGATGTGCTGAAAATTGCCTACAGTATTTTGTGTCACCAGTTTTGTGACATTTAACATTTAAGGATTCAGGGCTGAGACACAAAGTCCGTAACCTTGTCCTATTTTCTACTCATCTAATGGGAGATTCTGTTTTTCCAGGTTGGGTGTAAAGCCAGCCTGGTATTTTTCCAGTACTTCATCATGGCTAACTTCTTCTGGCTGCTGGTGGAGGGCCTGTACCTCCACACTCTGCTCGTCGTCATCTTCTCCGAGAACAGACACTTCATCGTCTACATGTTCATCGGCTGGGGTAGCTAATCCGTTTCAGCTGATTTTGCTCTTCTGGATTTATGGCTCATGGTTTTTCAGATCAGTCTCAGAGGTTTCTGTAAAACCCACTGTGCTCTTCTCAGGTATCAGAATAAATGGAGATGACAGTGGAACCAGTATTAATCAAACTATTGAAAGTACAAGTGGGAGTTTAGCATAAAAGCTTTTTATTGAACCTCATGAACAAGTAAAATAATAGAAAATGAAGGGGTCACAGAGATCGAGTGGAAACGAATGCAGGTGAAACCATGCAGCCTGACTTTCTGCGTGGACAGTAAAACACTTTGTGGATGTGAAGCGAATGACACAATGCAGGCAGCAACGGAATCACCAAGTTGGAGATCTCTCATGTTATTATGAGAATAGAAACAAATGGATTTATTATGAAACGGTGGCGAGACAGATCACAGTATAGAATACATAAACCACCACAGTCTCTATAGTTAATAGGAAAGAGTTTTTGCGGAATCCTGCGAATTAATGAACAAACAAATATGATCTCCTGGGAACTTCAACTCAAAAATAAGGATTTAAACCATGTTTCGTGGTGGCTGTTTGCAGGAATCCCCACCGTGTTCGTCTTTGCATGGACGATGGCGAGGATTTATCTGGAAGACACCGGGTGAGTGGGGACAACAGCTCGAGCACGTGACTCAGATTTGACATTTGTTCACATCGAAACGCCCTTCGAGACATTTGACATGGATGTGGTGTCACAGGTCTGATGTTTTAATTAGACTTTTAATTTGTTCTCTTCTCAGTCATTATGTGACAGCTCCAGACACACACTGGAATTCAACAGGGACGGCATCTGTTGTTTCATTAAGTGCACAGATCACATTTCTTTTTGATGAGGTTCTGTCAGCGGATATGAGAATGTGTCTTGTTTTCCTGGAAAGTAATAAGAGAATTATCCCACATGTCAAAGAACACTTAATAATTCCTCTGGTGGGATTTGCATTGAGCAGTTTGTATGATCCATGGATCATCTCCCGCTGCAGCTCATTAATAAGCTACAGCGACAATAACAAGTACAGCGATGACACAGCTCCACCTTTATATGCTATATATATATATATATGGTTTATGTTATAAATAGTTTTAGATTATTATAAAACAATAATAATGTTATCAATCAGGTAGCAGAATAAAAGTGAAATTAGAATTTGAGTTTATGCGGCCAAATATTTAGCTTTCTTTTCTAAATCCTGGTGGAAAACCCCATCTGAGGCTTGATGAATTCATTTCCCCAGAACAAACAGAAATATAAATAATACAGTTTCATCTATCAGGCATCATCTGTCAGGCAATATGACATGGACATACGATCTGATGAAGGAACGGAAATGACTCAACCATTAAAACTGGTTTCTTCATGTGAAGCTTGAGCAAGTAGCAACCTGTCACAAATATTGTGTTTACTGTAATTGTGACATTAGTGTTTTTTATGATTCCCCCAGATGCTGGGAGAGGAACGACAACCCTATACCCAACTGGGTGATCAATGGACCTATTGGATTCTCCATTATGGTGGGTGGAGCTTCATTAACTCTCCTTTTGTGTCGGCAGGTGCTTCGTAAAGATCAATTTGAAAAGATGAATTATGATACAAGTGTCATTTTATTTTATTTTGGTGTCAAGAGTCACTGAAACACATCAGACCTCTTGCTTTCTCAAAGCTTCACTAAACTAGTGATGTAGTGAAGCTCTAAAGGAAACAAATAACAAACCAAAGAAACAAACTTTTGTGATTTATTCCCCAGGCATTGATTTCAGTGGGTGGAAAAATGTTCAACATGGCAAAAGCCAAATGAACCCTTCTGTGTTTCTGAGGCTCAGTTGTTGTGATAACTCGTTTCCTTCCTGTCCCCAAAGGTGAATTTCATCCTCTTCATCAGCATCATTCGGATCTTGGTCCAGAAGCTGAGGTGTCCTGACGTGGGAGGCAACGACCAATCACAATACAGGTACCTCACATGAGGCAAGGGCGTGAACACATCTGTTTCAGTTCAACGCTGCAACTAACATCTGCTCGTCTTGTGTTTCTGTCTCAGGAGGTTAGCCAAATCCACCCTCCTGCTGATCCCTCTGTTTGGGATCCACTACGTGGTCTTTGTGTCGCTCAGTGAATCCATCGCAGAAGACTATAAAATATTTTTTGACCTGGCCCTCGGGTCCTTTCAGGTGCGGTGGTAATCGTCTCTCTCAACCACACTACTGCTGCTTGTTATTATGGTTGTCCTGGTGAATCAACGTGCTGGTGTCAGGGCTGATCACGCCAAGCTCTTTGTGTTGCCAAAGAATTCTGGGTCTTAATTTCAACATTCACAACCGTTTATCTTGGAATTATTGTGGACACACTGTAAGAACGACCGGCATCTGTTTTCTGTTCTGTTATTTATGCTTACTATATTTAAAATGTGAACAATGGTTATAGAACTAAGGAAAATTCTAGGTGTGCCTTTTTAAAGATGTGTTCATGGTTGTTGTTCTACTCAGGGTCTGGTGGTGGCCATCCTGTACTGTTTCCTCAACAGTGAGGTAAGAGCTCATCATCTGAAATGACACAGCACATAAATTGGTGTCTTTTTAACTTTATCTTAATTTAGCAATAACATGCTTACTTACAAACCCTCAACTAATTTTATTAAATCAAATAATGACAAATTTCTTACACTAGACTATTATGTTCTTGCTATTTTATTTGTTTAATTATTCTTTATACATGATGCCTTTTATATCTTATGTTGCATTGGCTGGCCCTGCTGTTGGAATACGCCATGACTACAGATATTTTGATTCTGTTCCGAACTTTTAAGTTTGCGATGACTGCCCTGCTCTGCTCACTTGTTCCTGCAGGTGCAAGGCGAGCTGAAGAGGAAGTGGAGGAGCGTGTGTCTGACCTGTCGTCCGAGCAGAGAACGCCGCTTCAACCGCGCCTTCGCCTCCAGGAACGGCTCGGAGCTCAAGATGCAGTTTCACCGAAACTCCCGAACCCAGTCCATCCTGCAGTCGGAGACCTCAGTGCTGTGAGGACGGGACACGTCAACAAATGCAGTCTGCAGGTGTCAGCTTTACAAACCTCTGTGAGGCGTCGTGGAGGCGCCGTGACTGGACCTAGAGAACCCTCGGATGTGTCCTATACGGGCGTGCGAGTGAGAGAGAGCCGCAGTGTTTTTAGTTTGTGTCGAGACATTTAACCTGCTCTTCATGGAGCCGTGCACATGAGTGAGGTATGACATGTATATATTTTAACCTGTATATGTTACACTTATGAATTAAATATTTATAAAATATAAATGGTGCCATTTATCTCTTCAGAGAAGGCACAGCTTTTGGCTTTAGGATGGAAATCGTGTCCCTTACTGTCTTATTTCTACTGTATCAACAATAGAAATACACATATTTATATAGCTGATAGATAAACAGGGTATTTAAAATAAGCATATTTCTCAATTTCCTGTCCGGTTTGTATCACTGGATGAAACTACCTGGTCCACGTCAGTGAAATCTGAGAGACGTTCAGGCCTCATTTATCACAGCTCATGCATGTTAATGTTGGTATTTGCCTTTTCTCCTATTGTCCTCGCTGCTTGTCATCGTGTGATTTTCTTGGAGATTTTAAACTCCAAGGACAAAAAAGGAAATGTCAGCTTTTTTTGTAATGTACTCCGTTTTTCTGGTGACACTTAAGAAAAACAGATTCAGTATATATGTTTTGCGTGGTCCCATTTCCACCACACACGTCCCATTATTAAGATCTTTGGATAACAAAAGCTGCTCACTGTCCTGAAGTGATCTTGTTGATTTGATTTAACTTTGCAGTCATTCCCATTTTATATTTATCATATTTTAAAATTACAAAAATGTAATGATTTAAGTTTATATAGCAGCCAGAACCCACTGTGCCTTAAAACTGATGACAACAATTTAATTAAATTCTAAGATGTTCTAAGAATCAAAGAATCTGCTTGTGTTAATCACAAGGAGCAAAATAAGTAAATGATTATATATTTGGCAAAAACATTTTTTAATTAATTTCACAGGTGAGGTATTTAAATGGAGATTAACAGGGGGCCGAGGATTGAACCTTGGGGAACTCCTCAATTCAAATGAGCCGTGAACTCATGTTGTACAATAACAACAACAGACGGACAGATGATCCGTCTGTCGTTCATGATCGGCTCATGAATTAAGATGTTGTCAAATATATGACAACAATGCATTCATAATAATAAGTAATATAAATAAAACAAACACGAGTGGAAGCGAGTGAAAAGAGGCGCTCAGCTGCCATGCAAATATCAAACCCAGTCCTGCTGCATGTCTAAAGGAAAGAGTTGACAAATATCTTACAAACAAGATGTCGCCGTGTTTCTCATTGTGCGTCTTTGTGACTATAAGTTGTTGAGAGTGTAGAAAAACATGTTGTCATATATTAATGTCCACTGACTTGATGCCTGAGTATCGTGTCTTCATTGAACACATGTGTTTGTATTGAGACTCCGTGAATGTCATAAACAAGATGATTGATAAAGGCCTTTGTAAGCATTGCACTGTGTGAACGTGACTGTGGATCTTTGCCTTTATTTTAAAACTGTTGAACAAAATGCCAAACTGGAGGCATCAGAAATCAACTAGCTACAGATATGTGTGGAGAACTATACTCATAGTCGGTTTGCTTTGTGGTCACATCGCTGCCCCTCTATATTCAGTCCTGAATATTGATCAGTAAAGATGTGTTTTTGAATGAGTGAGAGGGAAATGACTATAATTGATCCATTCAAATAAGCAGAGGGGGTCAGTGGTCAGAGAGCTGTCAATCAAATCCCCCCGTGTAGCTTTCAACTGCTCTCTAATTATCAGCTCATCAGACAAGTGCGTTCGCAGTGGACAGCAATCTGCCAGAGAAATGCATCCTGGGAAAATCATTTGCATTATTTAGAAAGACTAAATCTCTGTTTGCTCTTCATGGGATCTTGTTGGATTTCTGATCGTCGAGAGAGAATCATGATACCTTGAGCATACTAATGAAATGACAGCCATGTTGTAATGTTTATACATGAGAGGCAGAATCTGCCTTCTTGTTTCTTTCATTTTGAACAGAAATCCTTATTTATCTGTGTTTATTTGTCTTTGTGGTGTTTTAATTACTTCAAATCATGTTTGATATTAATTTACAATTACATAACAAAAACTTTCTTATGATTATGAGAATTGTGAAAAACTTTCACAAAGAAAAATTACCTTTCTAAAAATACTGACTTAGATTCCTCAAAATAATGAGAAACTTTCTCAAAAAACTGACATGGGCTCTTTTAAGAATTCAAAAACAAAACAATACTTCCAGCTGGTAAAAGAAAACAGGCTGGGACGAACAATGGAGAGTTACAGACTGGAAACTCTAGATGAGCAGATGTTACGTAACCATAACAACGCCGACCGGCATCAGGAGGAGCAGCGGTGTCACTGGTCACCAGGGGCGGGTGCTGGTGTCAAGGCTTCATTTTTCTGCCTTTCTGTTCTTTCCTCTGCTTCATCCTCCTCTCTCCCTGTTCGTCGGCTCGAGGTGGCGCTCAGTCTTCTCTCAGCTGCCTTGATCGGAGCTGACAGAGCAACTGGAGGCGAAGACGCAGCTAATTAGGAGGGAGGATGCGGGGTCCTCGTTAGGGCGATGACTGAGAACTTAGCTTTGTGTCGCTGGTTGTTGTGAACCCCAGTCCTCCAGAGGGCTATCATTCTCCTCATTCATTTTCCAGACTGAACCCAACTCGTAGATTCTCCTGTGGCCACATTTCCAACGATGTGTTTTTTAATGAGCGGGTGTGGAGCTAGTGAGATGCAGATCAGTGAGAACAAAAGCATTCAAAAGCGAGGTCTTTCAGCAGGACTTGATTGATTTCAGGGTCAGATTTCGTAAAGCTATCACAAACCCCCGTGCTGGCTCTCAAATAGCTCCTGCTTGTGCTTGAATTGTGCATTTGCACTTAGATCGTTGCTCGGACAAATCAAAGGACCGATGAAAAAAGCGAAATCCATTAAGTTCTGTCAAGACCCTGATTTCTTTCATAAACAAGCTGCAGTGACTTCCATTCCTCTCCCTGATGTGTCCTCTGCCTGTCACTTGCATGTGGTCCCACTCTGATTGAAGCTCTGAGGGGAAGTCCTGGTGACTGTTTGTGTATAAATGTAGGGTGAACGGTTGATAGGACTGACAGCCTGGCCTGGGCAGAAGGAGGCCGGTGGAGGCTTGACGTCACCGATGGTTCCGAGGACACCGACGGCCGGCGAGAGGATGAGTGAGCTGTCACTCCGTTCAGCCTGACGGAGCCGAGCTGCAAGTTCAAACAAGTCTATTCAAATGAAAGTCAACTTCATTTTCTGCTCTTCTGAGCCTTTGATGACTTTCACCGTGTCCACAAACAGATCACTTCCTTTTCCTCCATCAGAATGTCCTCTGATCAAGGGAAAGTAAACCTATGGAGTTGGACCACAGTATCTTTACAGTATCTTAATCATTCCTGGCTTCTTGAATGTTCTATTTCAGTTTCTGTGATTCCTGTGCACACGGCAGTCTCATGTTCTTCCTGTGAGATACTCGTTTGCTGTGAGGAAGCTCAGAGGGAGCTTCAACAATCAGAGGAAAAAAGATTCTTTCATGTGTGAGCCAGCCGTGTGTGTATGTGCGTGTGTGTGTGTGTGTGTGTGTGTGTGTGTGTGTGTGTGTGTGTGTGCGTGTATATGTGTGTGTGTGTGTGTGTGTGTGTGTGTGTGTGTGTGTTTGTTGACTCTAACTAAGAGTGACACAAGAATCCAGCCAGCCTCACTGCTGTTCCAACATGGATTTCACATGTAGCGCTGAAATCTATGACTTCTGTTTAGATTTTGAAGTTATGACACAAGCCCCAGAGTTAAAATAGTCTTGTCTCCTTCGATTAAGGAGAAATAAAGTCACACCCGATTCATCAATCAATCAAATTGTATTTGTTCCGCCAATATTCACAAATCACGAATTGTGTCGTAGACGTTAACAAGGTCCTCTGTTATTAAAACTCCCCAACGACATCAGGACGGAAAGTTTACACATCTCCCGCCGCAGACTAAAGACACACCTTGGATAAAATAACAAAATTTTATAAAAACATTAAAGAATAAAAAAATGTCCTTGTTGCAATTACATGTATCACTTTGTAGTTTGGATATTTCGAAGCAGATTGTAGTGACTTGATTCTTGTTGTTCTGGGTTTGTTCCCTCAGCTAATTGAGGCGTAATGAAATATGATCAACCTTAAACTGTGTTCAATTTAAACTATGTTATAATGAGTCCAGACAAAGTTCCCAAGCTATTTTCACTACCATTAAGTTTCCTGATTGTCCGCCTTTCCCCTTCAGTGAACACAGAACCTCACCACCAGCAGTGAGGGACTAGCTGCTGCTTCACAGAACTGACTCATTGTGTGATAACCACATCTCCACTGTGATCATTTGTCACGGTGTGCACACTGAGTAATCTGCTAACATGTCTCTGAGGGATGGAAACCGGCTGGGAACATGCCATCAGCTCCAAAAGCTCACAGGTCACTGAGCTTGACCGCCATGTCCCGGGAACAAGACCCCATGTTCTGTAATTAAAGGGTTCAATACAGATCCTACACAGCAGTTGAGCCCTTTGTATGATCCTCTGATGAGCTGAATGAAAAGACCATTCTGTGGTGCTATGAAGCCAAATGCTGGAGCCTTTGTGGGAATATCTGGTGCAACTCTAGTTAACTCACAGATTGCATAGAGGAATTACAAGTGCACGTCCTGCCGCTCCTCTCCCAGTCCTTGAGTCGAGGTGGAACCAGCACCTGAGAACCTCCAACCAGTCTTGGCTTTGTTTTTTGAAAGCTGCTCCTAACATGCTGCTCGCTAAATCATTTTAACAGAAAACTCTAGTGAAGGTACCACCGCACCGAGTCAGACGCGTTCCCTCTGCACTCGAGTTATAACCTCGTTGATCCCGGTGCAGGTGTTTATCTGAGTTGCTGCCGGTTTTATTGGGCAGCTCCTTCGTGTGTTACAGCATCAATGGGAGGCAGGAGGGTGCCAATAAAACGACAGGCAGGAAGCCATAAATATGGATAAACCCTGTTAGGCCTTTGAGTAATGCTTGAATCTGAGGTATAATAAGCTGAGGTGCTCATCGCTGCTGCTCTCCATGAGTCATCGTCATGTTTCATGGGGATGATTGATGGATTGATTGATTCTGGATCCTACAATCTTAACATTTTGAGTTTAAGATCGTTTTCTCTACTTCATTAACAGGTGGGATCCAGAAACGTGCAGGACTCCAGTGGGTCAATTTGAGATGCAGCTATGAAATATACATTTGATCAGTCGATTCTCCGATTAGACCCGTTCACTACAAGTGTGTTTGTTGTTTTTATTTGTGAATCCAGCAAAGGACCTCCTGCTGTGATCTCACATCGACTCATTCGGACAGCTTTCACGAGGCGGCTGGCAGGAGAAACTCTGCGGAGAGTCCTGAGGATCTCACACAGACGTTTGCTTTCTCACACACAAAACGTCTCTGGAGTTGAGTACATGTCTGAGAGCAGGGTATGAGTGCGAGTCGCTGAACATGAAAGTGAGGTTAATGAGCCTCATCTCTTAACAGGACGCAGGCTCTCTAGCAGACAAGTATCCGACTTTCCTGTTATGACACTATTGACTGAAAATAGGAGCCTGGGGCACTTGCTTGGCTCTGCAGGGGCAACATGAAACACTGAACAGGCTGGAAACTCCACTTTGAATGATTGGACACATGAACCAGATTCTTCCTCCTGAACGGGCACCAGAGGCACCAGCTCCACTTTCTATTTATGTAAATGGTGAAATATTGGAGGCTGAAATGGAATTTTAATTTGAGGCCGAAGAGGAGACCTGGACAGTTTCTCAGACACACAGTGTTCGGTTTGGGGTTTACAGAAAGAAGAATCTCCAGGAAATGTAAAGTGAACAGCAGAGGCTTCGTTCACATGCAAATTAATCACCAGGATATCAGCAGTGGCATTTTCATATCCTGCTATTAAGCCCAGTGAGTGCTGGAGTATTTACCACAGAAACTGAACTCACACAAACCACATAGTCCGACTGTAAAACAGATCCAGATCCAGATATGAGCCTCCAGCACTTGTTGCATATTAATTCCTGAAGTCTCTGTCTCTCTGTGTCTCATATGTCTTGAGAACTGTTCATCTTATCATCTTATCTTATTAATAAACTTTTAATAAATAGATGACCAGTGTCCTGTAGCAGTGGCACCAGGGACTCATCAACGAGGTTGTCAATCATGACAATGGTAACAACAGATTCTTCAGTTTCATTCTCATCTGTCAATCATGACTTTTCACAAAGTTTCTATATCATCAAATAACTAATTAAAACCAAACTTATCAAGCAACTGCGCACATTGAACAGACAACGACCCAAAACGAAAACCTGTCACATCAGCAAACACGGAGTCTGCCCCCCCCACACTGACACCGTTGAAGTGGAGCTCTTTCGCCCCCTAGTGGTAGCACAGTCTGTGACAACTTTTACAGCTAATTCAAAAAGCTCTCATTTGCTGTGAGTCATGTAAATCTGTGTTGATAACAGTGCAGCCAAACAAGTTTAAATCACTTCCAACACACCTCAATATTGTTTCACTCAAACTAATACCAGCACTTTACTGTATGAAGCCGGTGCTGCACACATTTCAAAATAAAAACCTTTTAAAAACTATTTAAAGGATTCAGTAACCAGAAACACCGGAGTGTTTTTTATTTTGAAACAGGTAGGCAACAGGAAGTGTCGCAAAAATGTTTGTCCTGAATAAACTGGCTGTGCAACTCTGCTCTCTGCACAATGTGGTGCTGCTGAACTGGGAATACTGGTCAAACTCAAGTTTCAGAACAAAGTTGTACTGGTTTTATTTATTGTATTAAACTTTAAGGAGCTATTTTTTTTATTGTTAACTAGTGTATTATAAGATTCAGTTTCCTTAAAATAAATACTGCTGGGAGTTCCCTCCACTTCTTATTCTCAGATAATACTCAAACGTCCTTTCTTCATTAGACATATGCTTGAAGGCATTTCAACAAAGTTTTGTGCTGGAGCTTGTGGTATTCCAAATTTGAGCCCTATTGATCGTTGTACAAATAAAATGTAAAACTATGATCATCACCGTCATGATGATAGATGTCAAAGACAATAAACACTGTGGAAGATACGTCACTGCAGGAAGTGAACGAGAGCAAAAAGAGCAGAGATCTGTGGCTTCACGTGGAATTACACTTTGGAGAACTTTGACCTGTGAAAGTCATTAAGTTCTTTCTTATCTGGGTGAACTGTCGAATGACCTGGACTCTGTCAAGTTATCAGTGGTAATAAAACACACCCTTAACATCCTGGAAGGAAGCAAAGCTTGTAATTGGCTCCTCATTGCAAAGACACAAGTTTTACTTCGACTAAACATTAACTTGCTCCGGCCCCTTCACCGAGCTGCTGTTTTAAGTGAAGTGAGGTGAAGTTCAGGAGCTGAGAGGCAACGAGAACAACAGAGTTTTGAGCTTGATACAACTTTTGTCAGTTAAAGGGAAACTGAGATCCTGGACGGTGAGATGGCGCAGAGAGAATTTCATCTGGAGCAGGAAACCTTCTGCTGCTCGATCTGTCTGGATCCACTGAAGGATCCGGTGACTACTGTCTGTGGACACAGCTTCTGTAAGAGCTGTATTAACACCCACTGGGACAAAGGGGAGGAGAGAGGAAGCTACAGCTGTCCTCAGTGTAGAGAGACCTTCACACTGAGGCCTGTCCTGGAGAAAAACACCATGTTAGCTGCTTTAGTGGAGGAGCTGAAGAAGACTGGACTCCAAGCTGCTCCTGCTGATCAGTGCTATGCTGGACCTGAAGATGTGGCCTGTGATGTCTGCACTGGGAGAAAACTGAAAGCTCTCAAGTCCTGTTTGGATTGTTTGGCCTCTTATTGTGAAAAACACCTTCAGCCTCATCTTCAGTCAGCTCCATTTAAGAAGCACAAGCTGGTGGAGCCCTCGGAGAAGCTCCAGGAGAACATCTGCTCTCGTCACGACGAGGTGATGAAGATGTTCTGCCGCACTGATCAGCAGTGTATCTGTTATCTCTGCTCTGTGGAGGAACATAAAGACCACGACACAGTGTTAGCTGCAGCAGAAAGGACTGAGAGGCAGAGAGAGCTCGGGCTGAGGAGACAAACCATCCAGCAGAGAGTCCAGGACACAGAGAAAGACGTGAAGCTGCTTCAACAGGAGGAGAAGGCCCTCAATGGCTCTGCTGATAAAGCAGTGGAGGAGAGTGAGGAGATCTTCACTGAGATGATCCGTCTGCTGGAGAAAAGAAGCTCTGATGTGAAGCAGCAGATCAGATCCCAGCAGGAAACTGAAGTGAGTCGAGTCAGAGAGCTTCAGGAGAGACTGGAGCAGGAGATCACTGAGCTGAAGAGGAAAGACCAGGAACTGAAGCAGCTATTAGACACAGAGGATCACAACCAGTTTCTACACAACTACCCCTCACTGTCTCCACTCAGTGGATCTACACACTCATCCAGCATCAGGATCCGTCCTCTGAGGGAACTTTGAGGACGTGACAGCAGCTGTGTCCCAGATCAGAGGTCGACTACAGGACATTCTGAGTGAGACAGAGACAGAGATTTTACAGATTGTGTCTCAAGTGGATGTTTTACTGCCACAACCAGAGCCAGAGACCAGAGCTGACTTCTTAAGATATTCACAGGAAATCACACTGGATCCAAACACAGCAAACAAATATCTGTTATTATCTGAGGGAAACAGAAAAGTAACAGTAATGAGTGAAGAACAATCTTATTCTGATCACCCAGACAGATTCACTTGTTGGTGGCAGGTCCTGAGTAGAGAGAGTCTGACTGGACGTTGTTACTGGGAGGTGGAGGTGGAGGTGGGGTGGTGGGGAGTCGTTGGTGTAGCAGTCACATACAAGAATATCAGCAGAGCAGGAAACTCAGATGAATGTGAATTTGGATTAAATGATAAATCTTGGTCATTATATTGTTATGTAAACAGTTATAACTTTTATTACAACAGCATCAGACTCTAGTGTCAGGTCCTGTGTCCTCCAGAGTAGGAGTGTACCTGGATCACAGTGCAGGTGTTCTGTCCTTCTACAGAGTCTCTGACACCATGACTCTCCTCCACAGAGTCCAGACCACATTCACTCAGCCTCTCTATGCTGGAGTTAATCTTTATTATGAATCCACAGCTGAGTTCTGTAAACTCAAATAGACTCGAGTCATTAAAAAGCAGTGATTTAGATTCTGTGTTTAAATCTTTAACTTCTTTTGTCTCCATGTTTGTTGATCACAGTTTGTCGTGGTGAAGTTTCTGCTCCGCACAGAGATCAGCTGTCAATCATTCCTGATGGGCGGCACTATGACGTCCTCTCATTGGTTGTTGTGTTGATGTTTCAGTTTGTTGAGCTGGACCCATGTTGCATCTCACTGCTCGTTGCTTTAAGCTGCAGAAGCTTGGGTGAAGCTTTCACATTTCTCCTTTGCAGAACAAGTGCAATCTGAAAACTGATGCACCACCACAAGAGGGCGCCTTTGTTTTGTGGACCACACCCTGTGGTATGTGTTGTGCACACAACTTTCATGTGTCAGGTTGGACTCTGTCGTGAAGATACGATTGTGACAAGTTTAAAGAAATGTCCCCGACCACTGGCAGCAAATGTTATGAAACACTATATTTGGGACACGAATGTACACAATAAAAATATTCTCTGTGTACAAAAAAATTACTTATCAATACAAAACTAATCGACTCTACAAAACAGAAGACAATGCTGTTATTAGCAGCGCAAAGAAATCGCACTTGTCTTCTACGTGTGTGATTTCACTTTTTCATCCGGAGATATTTGTTTCCTTTTTCTTTTCATTGTTGCATCTGTTGCTTGTTGAGCGTCATGGACCCGCCCAGTCGCTCCCTGTTAACCCAGCTGGGGGTCCCCTGCTTTTTTTTGTCTCACTTCTAAACGGTTAAACATTTTTAAACTATTTTCAAGGAAAAACTAAAATCAGGCATCTGTGGCAGTCTCTTCTCTAATATGACACAGTTTGTCTATGTTTTCAAATGTAACTGAAATTGAGGAACAAAGTCATCAACAAACCCAGAGTTGTTTACCCAATTCTTTTTGTAAAGTGCTGCTCCTCTTACTGGAATCTGGAAAAACTTGATAAGCCTCAGTCTCCGTATACACCCAGTTCTATTCTGTCCAAATATTTCCTCGTTATCTTTCCATCACATGTACATTTCAAAGATGGTATTAACCAACAAGGCTGAAATGTCAGAGCTGACAGCCCTCATTCACTGCAGAGACACAGACCGGAGCTCAAACGAACACAGTGAAACTCATTGGTCATTGGTGATTGTCACTGAGGAAGGAAATGGTTTGGTGAAGTTTCAGAGTAAAGTTCCATGGGAATCCGCTACGCCTGGCTCCAAGAAGCAGAGAGTCCCCATTGACTCCCATGTTAAAAAGCCCGACTTAAGAGCAGAATTAAACCTGTTTACAGCCTGGTACAAACATTGGTTTTAATCTCAATCGCGAAGTTCTTCCTTCATGACAACTCTGAGAGGGTCGAATTTTTTTGTGACTCACTCGTTTAAGCGATATAGAGGTTTGAAATTCAGGTGACGTCACAGTCAGCGCGACGACTGCAGCTCCTAGCCTCCGGCCTGCTCGGCTTCACCTGAGCTAACAGGCTAACAAGCTAGCAGGATAACAGGCTAACAGGCTACTCCCCGCCACTGAGCACCACCTGAGACCGTGGAAACGCTTCCACTCACACACCAGATGAATTACACGGTTTGATGTTCTGCTTGTTCTCCTGACGGACACGTTAAAGACGGCTGCACTCCCAGCTTCTGTGTTAGTAAAGTTTAGTATTTTATTTAGATGTCTTAGAAGTGACTCGCAGGTATCGGTGTCTCTGTACCTGGCTTGTTAGCTTAGCTCCTCTAGCCCGGAGGCAAGATACCAGCAGTACTGGAGATGCGAACGGGAGTTATTACCGACATGAACCGACATGAGCCGGTCCGCCGAGCAGAGAGAAGCGTTAGAGTTTGATGATGAATCTTTTAAACTGAGACAGGAGACTGTGTGTTTGGAGAATACGCTCCACCACGTGAGATATCTAATGGTATGTAAAGTTGTTTCACTGGCCAAACCATTTGACTTGACATTGTTACACAGATTCTTATTCTGCAGAAACAGATTTACTGTGGTCAACTGAAACCTGAGTATTTAAAGTCATATCTGTTTTTTAAGAGCAGCTGTTTAAATTAGCATTACGTCTCCTACAGCTCTTTACTCAGAGTATTGGTGTTGATGTGTTGTAACGTGTTACAGTGAAAACTAAACCTTGCTGCTACCTTCAGTTTTTACATCATTAATCTCAGGCAGACTTCACTGAATTATTGTGTTAAGAGGAAAACACGATACTGCAGTTCTAATAGATGAATTAAAGTGTAGTTTTAACCTTCTATATCATAGTTAAAGGATGTTATATTTTCACCCCTGTCGGTCAGTCTCTTGGTTTGTTTGTTGGTTTATTGGTTAGTTGGTTGATTAGTTGGTTTGTTTGACTCGTTGATTTGTTCACAGTTCTATATTTTCAACAATTTTCCCCAGGGAATGCCTAGTTCCAGATGAGGAGGGGATCTACTGAGGACCATTCTACTTACTCAATGTTTTAACAAATAAAACATACCGGACTATGAAAAAGCTTGGTAACCATCCACCTTCTTCATACTTTGAAACACACCCAGCTCTGTTTTTTCTCCATTTGTTTCCTCGTCCTCTTCCCTTCACTTCACAACTTGGAGATGAACCAACATGTGGTGATGTGCCCGGGCTGACAGGAGCTCATAGTGACACTTCTAACACAGAGCGACTCAGACAGTCATTATCACTGAGAGGGGAAATGATGCAGAAAGAATTAGATTATTTTTGTCCCGGTTGCTGGTTTGTTTGTTGGCTGGTTGGATCCAGATTGTTTTATGTATCACTTCTAAACGGTTTAAAATTTTTAATCTATTTTCCAAGGAATGAAAGAGAGATTAACAACCTAAAATCAGGCGTCTGTAGCAGACTCTTCTCTAATATAACACAGTTTGTCTATGTTTTCAAATGTAACTGAAATTGAAGAACAACAAACCCAGAGTTGTTTTACCACGTTTTTTTGTAAAGTGCTGCTCCTCTTACTGGAATTTGATAAAAACTTGATAAGCCTCCGTCTTCGCACACACACAGTTCTATTCTGTCCAAATATTTCCTCATTATCTTCCCATCACATGTACATTTCAAAGATGGGTGGAACCAACAAGGCTGAATTGTCAGAACTGACCGACCTCATTCACTGCAGAGACACAGACCGGAGCTCAAACCAACACAGTGAACTCATCTGTCATTGGTGATTGTCACCGAGGAATGAAATGGCTCAGAGAGAATTTCAGCTGGAGCAGGAAACCTTCTGCTGCTCGATCTGTCTGGATCTACTGAAGGATCCGGTGACTACTGGCTGTGGACACAGCTACTGTAAGAGCTGTATTAACAACCACTGGGACAATGGGGAGGAGAGAGGAAGCTACAGCTGTCCTCAGTGTAGACAGACCTTCACACCGAGGCCTGTCCTGGGGAAAAACACCATGTTAGCTGCTTTAGTGGAGGAGCTGAAGAAGACTGGACTCCAAGCTGCTCCTGCTGATCAGTGCTATGCTGGACCTGAAGATGTGGCCTGTGATGTCTGCACTGGGAGAAAACTGAAAGCTCTCAAGTCCTGTTTGATTTGTTTGGCCTCTTATTGTGAAAAACACCTCCAGCCTCATCTTCAGTCAGCTGCTTTGAAGAAGCACAAGCTGGTGGAGCCCTCGGAGAAGCTCCAGGAGAACATCTGCTCTCGTCACGACGAGGTGATGAAGATGTTCTGCCGCACTGATCAGCAGTGTATCTGTTATCTCTGCTCTGTGGAGGAACATAAAGACCACGACACAGTGTTAGCTGCAGCAGAAAGGACTGAGAGGCAGAGAGAGCTCGAGCTGAGGAGACAAACCATCCAGCAGAGAGTCCAGGACACAGAGAAAGACGTGAAGCTGCTTCAACAGGAGGAGGAGGCCCTCAATGGCTCTGCTGATAAAGCAGTGGAGGACAGTGAGGAGATCTTCACTGAGCTGATCCGTCTGCTGGAGAAAAGAAGCTCTGATGTGAAGCAGCAGATCAGATCCCAGCAGGAAACTGAAGTGAGTCGAGTCAGAGAGCTTCAGGAGAGACTGGAGCAGGAGATCACTGAGCTGAAGAGGAAAGACCAGGAACTGAAGCAGCTCTCAGACACAGAGGATCACAACCAGTTTCTACACAACTACCCCTCACTGTCTCCACTCAGTGGATCTACACACTCATCCAGCATCAGGATCCGTCCTCTGAGGGAACTTTGAGGACGTGACAGCAGCTGTGTCCCAGGTCAGAGGTCGACTACAGGACATTCTGAGTGAGACAGAGACAGAGATTTTACAGATTGTGTCTCAAGTGGATGTTTTACTGCCACAACCAGAGCCAGAGACCAGAGCTGACTTCTTAAGATATTCACAGGAAATCACACTGGATCCAAACACAGTAAACAAACAGCTGTTATTATCTGAGGGAAACAGAAAAGTAACATATATGAGTCAAGATCAGTCTTATTCTGATCACCCAGACAGATTCACTGGTAGGTGGCAGGTCCTGAGTAGAGAGAGTCTGACTGGACGTTGTTACTGGGAGGTGGAGGTGAAGTTGGGGATGATAGGAAGAGTTGCTGTAGCAGTCGCATACAAGAACATCAGCAGAGCAGGAAACTCAGATGAATGTGAATTTGGATTCAATAATAAATCTTGGATGTTTTATTGTGGTAGAAACAGTTATATCTTTTATCACAACAGCATCAAGACGCCAGTGTCAGGTCCTGTGTCCTCCAGAGTAGGAGTGTACCTGGATCACAGTGCAGGTGTTCTGTCCTTCTACAGCGTCTCTGACACCATGACTCTCCTCCACAGAGTCCAGACCACATTCACTCAGCCTCTCTATGCTGGAGTTAATCTTTATACTGGATGTACAGCTGAGTTCTGTAAACTCAAATAGACTCGAGTCATTAAAAGCAGTGATTTAGATTCTGTGTGTAAATCATTAACTTTGTTTGTCTCCATGTTTGTTGATCACAGTTTGTCGTGGTGACGTTTCTGCTCCGCACAGAGATCAGCTGTCAATCATTCCTGATGGGCGGCACTATGACGTCCTCTCATTGGTTGTTGTGTTGATGTTTCAGTTTGTTGATCTGGACCCATGTTGCATCTCACTGCTCGTTGCTTTAAGCTGCAGAAGCTTGGGTGAAGCTTTAACATTTTTCATTGCAGAACAAGTGCAATCTGAAAACTGATGCACAACCACAAGAGGGCGCCTTTGTTTTGTGGACCACACCCTGTGGTATGTGTTGTGCACACAACTTTCCTCTGTCAGGCTGGACTCTGTCACAGCCTGGCTCTATAAAACATTCTAACATGTCTCTTTACCTTTAGCTGCGCTGCAGAGGTTATCCAAATTAATCCTTTTCAACACGTGGCATGAAATTCAAAACTTCGGCTCTTCTTGGGTTTTTCAGAATGATGTGAAAAACTCAAAAGGTGAATTATGTAACTGCAAAGAAAATCCCCGACATGAGCATTTGTTTTCATTGTTTGCTTCTTTAAAGTGGATTTAAGTCTTTATTTGTGTTTTCAGTTGAAGAATTGTTAATGTGCTTATTTGATTTCTGTGTTAAAAAAGCAGTAAGTGTAAAGTTGGGGGACTTTGTTTTTAGGGCTGCAACTTATTCAGTGATTCAATCATCAATCAATCAATCAATCAATCAATCAATCAATCAATCAATCAATCACTCAGCTCCACAGTAGAAGACAGGGTTCCATAATGCTCAGGACTGTTTAGTTTCCAGTTTTTGGGAAAAGACTTTTGACATTTTCTCTTGTGTAACTTAATGTTGATTTTCTGATGTGAAATTATGTTTAATATATATTTCTATTTGTATCATGTAAATTCTGATTGTATTCACTTGTTAAATGTGTGCATCATAGTAATAAACTAAAATTCAATATGGATTTCGACTGCTCCTAAACGTTAATGCATCTGACGCTCGACTCTTCAGTTCAACAAATAGTCCAAAGAAATATCTGAATTGATTTATCAATTTAAAATGCTCAAAATAAATTATCAATATTGACAAATTGTTGAAAACAAGAACATTGGGAAAAAATGTCTTCATCTTTTGATCAAATAAATGAATTAAATAATAATTTAATTGGCAACAAATCTTATGAAACATTATATTTGGGACACGAACGTACAGAATACACTTGGTTCTTCTATCGAACTCTCTGGACTTTCTGCTGAGTTTTGCCACGTTGGATTAAACCTCGGAGCTCAGAAAAGACGCCACAGCTGAATTAGCTAAAACACTTCACAATAGCACATTACGCTGCATTTCACGCACACTAACACCGTAGTAAAGCCTCAGTATTTAGATATTACTGTGTGTACGACACATTTAATGACAGAGTGCCAATAAACAATAAAATCTTTCGCTACTGTTGAAGAAATATTTGAAAAGCTAGTTGTTCTTAAAGGCAACTAAACTGGCTACTCAGTGGTTGGGTCTCAAAATCCAAGATGGAAGGATAATTATGTCATAAAGATGTCAGTGTGAACTAGCCCTGTATGAGACACTTAACACTGTAATATAGAACTATGTGGCCTATTTTCTTGTTGATACACAGCCAAAGTTTATGGGCTGTTCCCATTCCCATTATTAAAAATATATATATACATAATCAATCAAGTTGTTGTCTTTTAAAAGCTTTGCTTAGTTACACTGACATTCTGTGACTGTTCTTCCTTTTTGTGGGGTTCACCGGAGCTTTGTGTACATTATTTAGCCCAAACCTGAAAGCTCTGCTATACCAAATTGTGAGAAAACGGGACAATTCCTATATATATTAAATAGAAAAGACATGTATTGTATTTTGTTACATTTTGTGGCACCAGTATTTAATTTTAATACATTTATTTGAGGGGTATTTTGTATCAAAATACATGTTGATGTATTTGTGCCCATCTCTGCACAGGGGTCCTCTTGGATTTCCAAATCACGGATGGCGAGGTTTCCCTGACCTCCTGAGTTGAAATGTCAACACTAGGGGGCGCTCCAGCTGCAACCTGCTGCTCGGGGGTCGGAGAGCACCGCGGTGTAACGGAACGTGGCATTTCTACAAGGGGGGCCGGGCGGAGAATCTGGAGTCTCCTAACCCCACATCCACTCGCCTCCCTCCGGAGAACCTGCGGAGACTTCCCCGGAGCTCAGTGCATGTCCGAAAGCAGCAGTATTGTCAGAAGGATGTTCGGTGGAGGTCCTGCCCCGGGGCCCTCCTTGGTGGTTCATCCGCCCATGCACGGCGCCACTTCCCACACAGCCAGCGAGTCGGCCTGTGACGTGTAGGATCGGCGGCGTGGCCACGGTTGCTGCGTGCCGGGCTGTCGGCTGCTGCGAGTCGGACTCCCCCGCTGGAGCTCTCCCTGTGGCTCGGCCCAGTCGGGTGTGTTTACCTCCCAGCCGCTGCTGCCCTGTGGCCGGCTGCCACACGACACACACACACGGACACACACTCCGCCTTCCGCAGCCTCAACGAGCCAGAGGAACACCGATGTAAGCGGCCTCGCCTCTCGTCCTTCGCGGGTTCCCTGCAGAGCCGCGTGTCGGTGACCCCGTGGCCGAGGTGGGTTCCACTTGTCTCCGTTATTCTATTGTACCGCTCACGAGCTCCGGCGGGGCTAGCTAGCCCAGCAACTACGGGAGCTAGCAACGTTAGCCTAGCCCTAGCTTATCCCGTGATGGAGGACCGTGAACATGGCGCCCTCCAAAACAAACTAGCAGTTAGCCAGTTAGCTAACGGAGCCTCGTAGCTGAGCTGGCAGAGCCCCGCGCGTGCCCCCGGTACCAACGAGTCGTCGTCGCGGTTGTGGTTCTTGTTTGTGTTCGCTGTCAAGTTGGCTAAGTTCTCCGGTCCGCCAGCGGAGGCTAGCGACGTAGCAGCCCCGCTAGCATCGCTCCCTCGAATGAGCGCACCGCGACAGCCTGCGTGCCAGTCGCTCATTAACCCCCAGTACGTGTTTTTGTTTTTATGTTTTAATTAAATATACATACACGTCACCGACTGTCCGGTGTAACACAGGGACGACTCGTCTGGCTACGCTTTGGATGTTAGGTAGCATGCTAGCCGCTAGCTACATGGAGCTAGTCCCCTGGCAGAGCCCGTGGCCCTGCTCGACTCTTTGTCACCAGGGTGTGTGTCTTCTAAGTCACAGCTTGCTTGTGGAGGTTTGTGTCACATGGTGGACACGCGGGGTGTCCATCACCGGGGACACCTCGACCGCTGGGTCTCATCTCATCCGTGTCCGGCGGGCTGCTACCAGCGGGCTAACGGTGGATGGCACAAGGGCTTTTTGATGGTTTCTCCGTGACACCCTTAACTGTCACATTTGTCTTAAATGGGCATTCAAACCAGGGGGTGAGGTCGCTGCTGTGGGTTCGATGCCCCGGGGAGCTGTCAGGGTGCTCGAGGGGTCCACGGCAGCGCGGGTAAGTCTCTTTGTTTACGTCGGGAGCCGTGAAACCTCAGCGTGTCTTAATTGACCTCCCGTGACGCGCACCTTCCCTAATTGAGTGGGGAGCACGCTGGCTGCTGCAGAGCAGGTCCTGCTGTCATCGTGTGGGGGGGGCTGGCCCTGGCACCGTGACAATGACACCCCACACACACACACACACACACACACACCACACACACACACACACACACCTGCTACACGCGAGACAGAAGAGGGGATTTTAATCCAATGCAATTTGTTGTGTACATCCGCAAATCCCAGAATTCATAATCCCAACACTCTGCTGCCAGTGGACAGGCTGATCTCTTTCAAATCTGTGGAGGGGCTGCATTTAAAGAGGCAACTGTCTTTAACATGAAAATTCACTCATTATCTACTCTACCACGATGCCGATGGAAGTGTTTGAGTCAACAAAACACTTTGGGAGATTCAGGGAGTTTTGAAGAGTACCCTAACATAACCTTAACCCAAATGCTCCAACACTTTTTACCCCTGAGACTACAAAAGTGTTTTGTGGACTCCAACACTTCACCCCCCCTCTATCGACATACTGCTGAGTAGAGCCATCCCTTTAAGAGTCCTCCACTCTGACCAGTGGAGTTGTGCCTGTTGGCTTTGCTCCCAGGATCAAATGCGTCACGTGTTATTATTATTTTCACCCTAAATCAGAGTTCATATGCTCACGTGAAAAGTGTGAAGACGAACATCTTCCCTCGACATCTCATCATCTGCCTCTTCGACCGCAAAGTGCACCAAATCCAAGCATAATCCAGCGATTAAAAAGGGCCCTAAGCATTCTTCTGGTTTGTGATTGGCTGCGATGTATGAAAGCGTCATCTTAAGTTTCAAGGATGTTTAAAAAGAGGACTGCGTAAAATTGCATTTCAAGATATTCGATTGAGTAGTGGGAATGGCAGGCGTAAACATACCCGCAGTAAAACTAAAAATGGAGAAGTGTAGATTAAGCCTTTTTTATTTGTATTCATGAGAAGAAAAACAAAATATTACTGCTGATTAAAATGTTGTCTTTGTTTCCCCACAGTCGTCATGAATAAGGAAATCATGTCACGTGTGGTGAAGAAGAGACAGGCAGACCCCAAGGTGGTCCAGTATGTGTGGGCGTCCATTGAGGTCATCCGCAACCAGAAACAAATCGCAAATATGGACAGGATCTCCAAGTACGTTCACAGCATATAATGCCAGTTTGATTATATGTATATCCACAGCACACTCTTTAATGAGTGTTTAAAGGGTTGGTTCACACTAATTCTAAAAAAATATTTAATAATTCATTCTTGGCACTCAGTTTGTCTGCTGAGATAAAAAAAAATGTAACCAGCCTAGAAGGAACGAGGTGAATGGGATTTTGTGTGTTGATGCAAAACCACTTAATGCATTTTGTTGTACATCTAGTGACAGGACCGTTGGATAGTAGCTTGGTAATTAAGGTTTGTGGTACTTTTAATTTCATAACCCACTAACCTTTCATCCAGAGAACTGGTCTTTGAGCCTGTTAAAGTTGACAACTGTCCCGAACCGCTTCCTAGTCACAGAGGGAAAAGGGCTTCAAACACAAACATGCCTTTACATAGACTGACCGTATATAGTCATAGCTGGCTGCTTTAATAATTTACCTTATTTATCACAATGAAAATCATGGTGCAGACAGAATGTGCAGCAGGTTTGGCTCCTGACGGATCATGATTTGATCCGTGGAGATAATCTCACATTGTTCAAACTATGCAAATTGTTGACCAATCATCTGCGGCAGAACTCACTGCTCACTCATTCCCGGTCATTTGGCGGATGGAGCAGATTCTAGAGGAGACACTTGGCACGTCTCGTACGATGAGTTGGCGAGCACCTTGGGAGCTGGTGCCTTGCCAAATGAAAACTGACAAGCGGCCGTTGTCATGGCAACAGAACGCAGCGACATGCAACGGGTAGCGTTCTCTCTCTCTCTCTCTCTCTCTCTCCGCAGCACCTCAGCCCTGCCCTGTTCTGGTGTAGCTTAATTTCACCAGCAGGCTCGGTGGCTAAGAGGGTTGTTGAGATTGCTTCTGTAGAAACAGAGTGAGGCTGAGGGGAATAATTAACCGTCCCCTCTTGGAGGTAAATGTGATTTAATCACAACGGGAGGCCACAGCAGTCAGACGACCTGAAACCAATTATGTAATCATTTAAAAGGGTAATTGTTGTAAGATACCTCCTTAAGGTATATGCATGCGACCTGTGCTGATGAAGACGAGAAACCAGACAAATCTTTACCACAGAGAAGTCCTAACTGGAAATTACATGTTCATTTTCATTCATCGGAAAAACAGCAATTTTTTTGAACACCACAATAATATGGACCTTAGTGCAGAACAGATGAGGTTGATAGGGAAAGCCAGTTACAGAAAGGACTGGAAGATATACACAGAAAAGTTAATGTTTTGTTCATAATGTGTGACTGGAATGGCTACTCAGGTTTCTTCCTCTTCGAACCTCCTGTCTGAATTGGTACTCGGAGCTGCCGAAAGCCTAAATTTGTGATTCAGGAGTAAATACAGACTCACCTGACTCTGTGACATGGTCTGTTAGTTGGCTGTCCGACACAGTAGAGGACACATGACCTTGCCTGGTGAGGTTCACTGCCAGTCATCAGGCAGTTGGGGGGGGGAATCCAGTGAGCCATTATTTGAAAACCATTTGCTCCCAAAATGAGAAATGTAGTTGCATGAGAGATAATACAAACTGTCTTTGATTGCTTTGATATTTTCAAACACCACATGTATCCCTGATCACTTTTATTGGGAGCAATAAACAAATGCTCTGTACCAATTTGGGAAACTTAAATTATACCAATATAAATTATCTTGTATTTGCTGTCTGCAGGATTAGGAAAAATAACTACTGAAGGAATTTCCACAATTCTTGTTGGAAAGATGGGGAATGGGACCTAGAAAGATTTGTGGGATCCTTGGACATTTTCACAGATTTCTTGAGTCTCACTTTACTTAGAAACAACCGTTCAACCTGCTGCACTCATACAAAGTGATGAGTTTCTGGGATTGAACATAGCTGTTGTCACTAATTGTGACCTTTCTTCTCCCCTCTCACCCCCGCAGGTACCTGAGTCGTGTTTATAGTATGCACCCTAAGGAGACTGCCAGACAGCTGAGCCTGGCTGTTAAGGACGGCCTGGTGGTGGAGACCCTCACAGTTGGCTGCAAGGGCTCAAAGGCCGGCATTGAGCAGGAAGGCTACTGGCTACCGGGGGAGGAAATGCCATTCCCAAATAATCAGGTTATTAACACGAGCAACAACAAACACTCAACAATACATAGAAAGAATGCATGTGTCACTACAGTTGATAGTTTAGTTATACTTAAAAACTACTAAAACTAAAAATAGCCAATCAGCAGAGATAGAAAAGTCCAGGTTGCTATGGGTATAAAGCTGGTAGAGTTAACATTCATTTTGTAAGTCTAACATGAACTACTCAGGCCCTTAAAACAATGGTTCCGGTCCATATTGTTAAACACTTCTCTCTGAATCCCTTTCAATAGCAGGAGCAGAAAGCCGAGGGAAGCAAGGTAAGGGCTGCGTTGTTATTTCTTAAGTCAAAAGCATTTTAGACATGTTTAAGGGGAGATGCTGGTTCACACTGTGTTGAGCAAGTGTAGCATGGTTCATGCTTCAGGATCTGGGTGGTGTGAGCGATTATGAGACAACATCATAATGTGCTGTTCTGTATTCCTTTTAACATTTGTGGAAATGTTGAAAAACATTGAGCTCAAATAGTTAAAATTTCCATTTAGTATTTATTTCCTGAGTTAGTTTGTTTGTGTGCAAAAAAGTAAAGTGTGATGTAAAAAGAGAATTCATAACAACAGCGTAGCATGAGTTTTAAGAATACATCAGACTACAAGTGAAGCAGTGTGTTTGCCTCAGAGTTGTTTAGTGTCGATAGAAGTCACATGATGGTCGGACTCGCTCTGCACTGTGACGTATCTCAGCTTGACACCGACCGTGTCCAGCTCCCCCCCCCTCAGTCACGAGCCACAAACATACTCAAACGTCATGTTGCTGTAACGATGTCTGTCGTGCTGGGGCCTGATTCTGTCCACACTGTTGTGGAAACTTGTTTTGCTGAAAGCAGACGCGCGTCCTTGGCTCACAGAGCTCCAGCCTTTTGAAGTCGGCCACTTGTCTTTCACAACAGTGAAGCGGCCCTCGACACGCGGCAGAACACAAGCACCGTCTCTGTAATGTCAAGCGTTTGTGTGGGTGAAGAGTCTTCAACTCTGAAAAGTACAGAAGTCATCTGAGGCATCTGTGGTAAAATGTTCCTTCTTCTCTTTGGTTCGTTTGGGGATTTGTGAACACAGATGTTCTACTGTATTCAGACTCTTTGTCCCCAATTGAACCTCGAGAGTGGGAATGTGACCACGGCCACTCCCACGTAGCGTGTGGTACTTTGCATTACAGGAATGCAAACACAGTGTGAGTTAGGTTATGGGTTAAGGGCAAGTTCTGTTTGCAGAGTCGCTCCAACTAGTAAGAATTGATCTGAACGAGGGACAGTCGAGGATTAACTGTCGACTTCGCTGGAAACAAAAAAAACCTCGTTGGTTCACTTGGAGTAAAAAATGTGTTCTGCTGATGAGCTAAGATACGATAATTTGTTTATTTAATTCCAGCATCAAATGGAGAATGAATACAGGCAGAATAAAATAAAACAATAAAAAGGCTGAAATAGATACTGAAATATAAATGATTGAAGAGTACATGGTACAGTGCATTAAAGCATTGACTAGGTAGTTAGATGCAGAGGGTAAGGGTCACTGGCTGGTCTGAGCTGCTTCAACAACAGTTTGCTTTAAATTGTGAATGTCGGAAGCTTTAATCTTCACCTATAAATAAATAAATAAATAAAGTAAGTGTGTAAGGTGTTCATGAGTTGATATAGACATGGATACAATGATAACTGTATTTGCAATAATACTTATCTGATTATTACCTACCCTGGTCACAACTGTGCAAGAACAAAGTTTAGTAGAGCGCGTTCTGTTCAAAGATGATCTTAGCGTCCTCGAGCTACAGCACATAACCACATGGAGAAAGGATCAAGGAAGAGTCCAAAGTTCTGTTCGCTTCTGGCCACGACTCGTCTGCTCTCCCCCACTGAGTCGGTCCAGACTGTGAGTGGGAGGAGTTGGACTCTTGACAGGTTGATAAGTAGAAGGATTTTTAGTGGTGCATGCTTTCAGTCTCTTTGCTGTTTACTTGAATATACGCTGCAGAGAGCGAGTCCTAAAGTGAATCGATTGACCCAGAAGAACACACGTTTTTATTCATGGTTTAAATCTCCACCCTGGAAGTTCTGTCGGTTTGGTGTTGGTTGGTTTGCTTGTTTGTCAACAGGAAAAAAGAGTTCCATGAAAACATCTGGATCAGGTGGCAGATCCTGGATTTCTTTCTCACTTTCTTTTACGTTGTGTGATTACAGCGTTTATTGACATTTTCACTGATTCCCACTGTAGTTCATGGATCTTGATTTTTTAAAAGTCAGACGTATTGCATGATTGAGTTTGTGAGTTTGGTGAAACTTGATTGAACCGTTCTGTTGGACCTTGGGGGAGTTATGACCTCTATTCTCTGTTGAGTTGAGAAAGGAACCCAACATCTTCAGGGACAAACTGGTCCCTGACACTTCCTCGGTGCCCGGACACTAAATCTGAGAGCTAGGTTTAATCGAGGATGTTTCCTCCCCTGATGTGGTTGGCTGGTTGGAGGAGGGGGGTGTGTCACCCTAACTTTTGCTGAAATGTCTCTTCCCTGCAGGACTGGGAGGCAGAAAGCCACGACTGGTACTGCTTCGAGTGTCACCTACCGGGCGACATCCTCACGTGCGACAACTGCTTCCGAGTCTACCATCTCAAGTGTCTGTCGGACGAGTGCAAGCCCAGAGATGGAGGATCGCACTGGCAGTGCGTCGCCTGCAGGGTAGGTGGTCGAACTAGAAAGTGTGTTCACTCTTAATGCTCCGTTATGCCTATTGATTTAATGACTAGTGGATTTGAAAAAAATAGGAGGATAAGGTTAGAGTTGGGTTCAGAATGAGAGGATTAACACAAATTGATGTTGTAAGAAAAAAGCATCGTAAGTGAGATGTGAAATAGGGTTTGATCTTTCCCCAAAAACAATTTGAACTAATTTGGCATGACAGTTGTTGGAGTGTCCAATCCAGACGGCTTTGATTGCTCGTGTTCAACATTTCCTCTAAACAACAATGAGACATTACTGATTTACTGTATTGATAGTTCAAGAGGGCATGAAGTGGTCAAGCTGATAACAAGCGCCCTCTGCTGGATTACTAGGCAAAGGGTTACAAAACATTATAAACTGACTATTGTGTCTTCAGCTAGTCTACCTGTTAGCAGACGACTTCTGTACCCTAATTAACCCTTTGATTATATTGTTGGTACTTTTGAGGACACTCAGTTCCTGTAATGGGCCGTAATAAATGTTTATTAATGTTGTAAGTGTGTCTGTCTATCCGATTATTTGGCGTATAAGGTCAGGTCAGAAGTGGCATGATTCTAAACTTCCCTCCTTCCTTCCTGCAGGGCAGTAAAAAGAAGAACCTGAACAAACAGGACATGTGTAAATACCTGCGTTTCATCGTCCAGCGCATGAAGGAGCGGGTGAGAACAAACATTTGTTTCTACCCCCCTTCAACTCGTCAAACTTCCTCCCTGTGACTGATATATTGCAGTGACGCAGTTATTCAAATATGATATATCGTATCCGGGGGAGTCAAACAGGTTTTATGTCATGTAACACTGCTACTTTACTTTATGACAAAATATCCTGGAATTTGAGAGACTATATTCATTCGTCTGCATTGCAGGCAGTGGACCTGAACAAGAAAGGCAAAGACATTAAACATCCCATGTACAGACGGCTGATCCACACTGCACTGGACGTGTCCAACATCCAAGAGGTAACAGCCAAGTGTCCCCTCTTCAAGCTCCGCCCTCATATAAGGGGCTACAGGTTTTCTTTTTCTTTTTTTACTGTTTTCATATTTATTGATTAATTTATTTTTATTTTATTTATTTTCTATCAAAAAAAACTTCCCTCGGCCTTTCAGACAATTCCCCATATTTACTTTAGAAAACATAACTTTATATTACACCAATGGTAACGCCTCAAAGTATTCTCCAACTGTGTGTGTGGTTGTTTGGATGTGTGTGTGTGTTTGTTTGTTTGTGTGGGCGGGCTGGGGCGTATGTGGGCACACATGTTCAAATCTGGCTTTGTGTCCAAATGCTACCAAAAATACTTGAAGTCATAGACTGTATATAAAGATAGACAATATAATTAATGGCTCTCCAAAAGTGAGGCCAACACGTCCTGATCGCCCCCTGGTGGCTGGCTGCAATATAGGTCATAAACCCGCCTCTTCTGTGTTTTGGATGGGACGGGGATCGAACTAAAAATCTCCATCCCCTCATCACTACTACACAGACTCCAAATGACGTCGGCGGTGCCAGATGGCAGCGTTCGTGTCCTGGATATTTTGTCTCCATTTCTGGATAGTGGGAGGAAGTGGAGACGCGGCGTCCATCTTTATTTACAGTCTATGCTTGAAGTTCTTTCCCTAATACAAGACTGTTACCCTCTGCAGATCAGGTAAATTAAGAACTTGGTCACAATTTGGGTAAATGCGGGAATAAAGTAGTCGCCCTTTACTGAACAAAACAAACCCAGCATGAGCCCAGATCTCTGTTTCCCACTCGATCTCCTCACGGGTCTGTCGGTGTGTCTCTCTTTCAGAACCTGTCTGAGGGAAAGTATAAGAACTTTGATGAGTTCAAAGCAGACGCTCAGCTGATTGTTCACAACACTTCCATCTTGTATGGAGGTGAGTCAAAGCTGTGCAGGTGACATGATGTGTATTTCCGTGGGACTTCCTTATTAAGTGTGTGTCTCCTTGTGTGCAGTTCACAGCGACCAGGCAGAGATCGCCCGGTTGCTCTTCAGCGACACATGTCACGAGGTACCAGCGTCTCATTGGTTTTATCTCCTGCACCGTTCAGAGCAGTGACATTGAGTTTCTGAGTTGATGACTTATTCTGTATGTGTGTCGTCTCCCCTCCTTTACTCTTCCAGTTGAACGAGTTGTTGTTGTGTAAGAACTGCTTCTACCTGTCGAACGCCCGGCCTGACAACTGGTTCTGTTACCCCTGTGTGAGTAAAGGCCCCGTGCCCCACTCCAGCTCCATCTCAATGTCTTATTGTTGTTTTCTAGAACAACAGGTGCATGGAAGCAGTTGTAAGATGCAATTGTAGAGTATTATTTGTATTAACTTGTAAAACTAACCCTGTGAAAATCGTTTAAATATAAAGGTTTATATGCATAAATTCATGCAGGAATCTGGTAATAATAAATGTAATAGTTGGCATGACAAACAAGTCTGATCTAATTTTCTTGTTAGAAATCTAACAGGTTTCTTTGTGTGTGTGTGTGTTTTTTTGTGTGTTACCTTGGCAGAGCCCCAGTCATGACCTGGTCTGGGCGAAGATGAAGGGTTTTGGCTACTGGCCGGCCAAAGTCCTGCAGCGGGAGGACAACCAGGTGGACGTGCGCTTCTTCGGACACCAGCACCAGAGGTCAGCCCACCTGGAACACATCACAGAACAGTTCCAGTCCAGTCAGCAGGACTGACGCACATTTTAAAGTGTTGCACTGCTGATACTTGTATTGTCCTTGTCTTCTGCAGAGCCTGGATTCCTGCAGACAACATACAGGACATCAAGGTGAGTGTCCAGCAGCTGCAGGTGAAGCGCAGCAGTGGTTGGAAGAAGGCCTGCGAGGAGCTTGAGGTCTACCAGCGTTTCCTGAGGGAGGGACGCTACTGGAAAACAAAGATGGAGGAAAGCAGCCTGCCGCACCATCAACAGAGCCAGAGCCAGCAGCAGCCGCTACAGGAAGTGGAGGAGGAGGAGGAGGACGATGTGGTTGAGGAGGAGGAGGAGGAGGGCGGTGGTGGTGGTGGTGGTGGTGGTGATGGTGGCGCTGGTGGAGCCGCGAGGCCCGACAGACCAGAGCGGACAGACGAGGCAGAGTCGAGCATCTCGTCCACGAGCAACGAGCAGGTCCGACATGTGAGTGCGCTCATGAGGTTTCACTGGAAACACAGAAAGCTGAAACAAATCGAAGTTCCAGTTAATGTGGTGGTTTCCACTTGTGTCCTCTAGTGCCATCTGGTGACCAAACTGCCACATTGTCAGAGTCACATTTACTCCCTTCATTTCCTTCAATTTACAGATTAGTATTAATAGATTTAAATATTACCTGGGGTCTAAGGACACGCCCATACATCTTAATCAGTATCTAAGCGATGATTCAACCTGCAGACAGTTCAGATGATGTTAGTATCTGAAGAGTCTCGCCTCTCGTTTGAATCTGTCAAGATCTTGCATCACTCAAAACGAGCGGCACAAGCCTCCTCACCATCAGGAGACTGGTTTGTCCACCTGGCTGCTGGCTGCTGTGATACCAACCCTGGAAACACTGTGAAAAAACACCTAAACTTTAGCTTTTAATAAATTACTTTGGTGAACTGAAGAACCGAACCAATGTGAATCAGCGACACCAAGAGTCAAAGTGGATTCTCACAAGAGTTTTGAAGAATTTAGAGACAAATTAACGTTGACTTATTTCCTCTCCTCCAGCTCAAGGGCAGCCAGGAGCCCAAGGCGAAGAAGAGTCGTCGGTCTCAGATGGTTGAGCCCAAAGAGGAAGCCAGTGTAAGTTTGTTTGTCAACAATCCAACGGTAAATATTTAGGTCCACAGGTTGTTGTCATTGGTCAATATTTGTTTGTTAGTTAGTTAACAGGACTCCTCAGAAAGTACTGAACTGATTTCAATGATATTGTCATTTAGTGCTTCTCGTTCTTTATCGTGTAGTATGTGTAGAGGCACCGAAGCTTGTTATGAACATTCTATTTCATTGTATCATCATCTCTAAGACACTTAGAAGTTTTGTCTCTCTCTCTCTCTCTCTCTCTCTCTCGTTCCTGCTCCTCCAGGACCCGGAGCCCGAGATGGAGGCGGTGAGCTCCAGCCAGGAGATCCCCGTGACCTCGGCGCCGCAGCAGCCGGAGAAGCTGTCGGTGTCGACGCAGACCAAGAAGGCCAGCGGGGGGTCGCCACGCACGCTGCACCGCGGCACCCAGACCAACAGCGACGGCGCCTGCCAGAACATGTGCCACGAGAAATACACCAAGGTCTTCAACGACGTCAAGGAGATGATGAAGGCCGACAACAAGAGGGAAACGGAGAGGGTCGTCCGAGAAGCTCTGGAAAAGGTAAGTTTGCATTTACTGATCAACCTGATAGTGCCTTGCTCGGCCCGGTGAGGGTTTGGAACCTGCCTCAGATAAAAACCCAGCGTGTCCTGTGGCTTCAGCTCCGCGCAGAGATGGAGGAGGAGAAGCGTCAGGCGGTGACGAAGGCGGTGGCCGGATCTCAAGCGGAGATGGAGAGGAAGTGCAAGCAGGTGAAGGAGAAGTGTAAAGAGGAGCTGGTGGAGGAGGTGAAGAAGCTGGTGGCCCAACACAAACAGCTCATCTCCCAGACCAAGAAGAAACAGTGGGTGAGTTCTGCAACGCAAACACACACACACACAACATGGTCCTTCACTAGTCTGTAGCTGCTTTCTGACAGGACTCCAGATAATCTCCTGAAATTAGTTAATCAGTCAGTTGCTGTGGACGTTCTCCGGAGGTTCCAGTCCTCAAGTAAAACCTCCATAGAATCTCTGAGTGAGAACACAGCAGGAGATTCTCCACGAGCGAGTTGATGCTGTTTCCATCAAGTGAGACACGCTAATCTGAATAAAAACATAAAGACGAGATAGATTCTTCTGTTCCTGTGACCTCGTCCGACCGGAGAATCTCCTGCTGTGTTTTTTCACGTGTGAAAGTTCAACTCAATGGACAAGAAATAACAAACTTCACTCGCATGTTGTCTCTGAAGTGGTGACCTCACGCCCGTTTGTCGTCCGCAGTGTTACAACTGTGAGGAGGAGGCCATGTACCACTGCTGCTGGAACACCTCGTACTGCTCCATCAAGTGTCAGCAGGAGCACTGGCACGCCGACCACAAACGCACCTGCCGCCGGAAGAGATGAGCCATCAAGCCCCGCCCCCTCTCTGACCCCTGCCCAGCTCGCCAATGGCTCTCGCCCTCTCCGTCGCCTGTCAGTCAGTGTCTACAACCCACACACCTACACACACACACACACCTACACACACACACACACACACACACACACACACACACACACACACATACCCCTTCCTGCTTCTCTACTTGCCTTCCTGAAGACTTTGTGGACCCGAGCTCTGGTTCTGTTTGTGTTATTTAATGTCCCCATCGTATTGATTTCTCTTCTCTGCATCAGATCGTCGGAGAGTTCGAGTCCTCGTCCGACTTTTGTGTTTCTTCTTTGAGTTTTTATTCTTTTCCTTTTTACTGAAGTGCTAATTTTGAGCTTGTGTCAGAGAATGTGTTATTTAAGTGTGTAGTGACCGATGAGCATTAACAGAAGACATTTTATTACCTGAATTTTTTAAGAGTCGTTTTTCTTACTGTAAATGCAACAAATACCCCCTATCGACCCCTTGTAAGTACTACCGCTGAACGAGTTCTGCTTTCATAGAGAAAACTTCCTGATAAACTACAAAAAGCTGCGTGAGGTCACAAAGTTTCTTTCACGAGGCGCTTGTGGTGAAAAGCACCTTTTATCAATTCTACCTAAAATCAAGGCTTATTGGAAACAGGGTCACGAGTTCGGCTTGAAAAGACGCCGCCAAAAAATATCTGCCATGTAATATTATTGATATTATAATTAATTTTTCCTCCTTTTTCTTTTTTTTTAACACACACATTTTAATGAGTCAGATATTGAAATTAAATGTGAAATCATTTTTTTTCGTTGCTCTAAATTGGGAAAATGTAGAACAATCTTTCTTGAGCTGGATCTTAGAGAGGTTCCATGATTTGACCGTTTTTGCACATTTCATTTTGTTAACAGCCCAAATATGTGTAGCTCCCTGCTTTGCTTTGTATAGTTTTCCGAGCGTCGTAAGTGTAATTTTTATAATATGATAAACACTCGAAATGCATCTTCTTTCCTTTTTGTAATCTGACGTGTGAGTAAAGCTCCGACTCTCTCACTGCTCGTGGTGTCGCTGTCGGTTTCTCATCTTCGTGCATGTTGATAGTTCCATCGTCTATTTTTCATTCATCGCGGTAAAAGAAAACAACAAATAAAAAAATTAAGAAGACGGATGGACCAATATAAAACATTATGCAAATGTGAATGATCAAATCAATCTTTTCTATTCCTCTCCCTGAGATGGAGGTCGATTGTTTCTACCTTTGGTGCTTGGATCCCTCCTCAATGCGGCAATAAAATTGCCAGGTTCTGATTTTTAGAAGTGTGACACTTTTAATGTTTGACTGATTCCTCAGTTATGAAGATTGACTGAACGGAGGATAAATAATTCAGCTTCTCTGTACAGATCCTTTTCCTTTTCTGAACCCGCCCTGGTTTGTGCTTCTGGTGACGTGTGGAGAATAAAGTACCGTACATGTCACGTCGTGGGCAGAACCAGGCTCTTATTTCTACTTTGTCACATCGGTTGTGTGGTAGATGAAAAGTGAACTCTCGGTCCAGGTGGTCTGCTTGTGCCGTGTGCCCATTCTATAGCACATGCTAACTGTACGTTATGAACTATATATTGATGTTGCTTTTCATTCTGTACCAGCAGGAAATCAAAATGCTCAATAAATCCTGGTTTCACAGATGCAGAAAGTTAAAGTCTAAACTTTTAAAGCAGAGTCCAAAGTGGAGTTATAGCAGCGCTGGTGAAGCTGTGTCACCTGTGGGTCGCCCTGGCTCTGAAGTCCAGAAGAAAGGGTTTGATATTAAATTAAGAGAATATTGAATTATGGGCTGCATGGCGACGATGGACAAGTCCAGCTTCGATTATGGGATATTTCCAGCAGCAGATTTCGTATTTGTGGATACCGAAGGTGTGTGTGCAGTGTTGGGTTGAATAACGACAACGTGTGTGTTGATGAACGAACACGTTTTATTAAAGTCAAGCCCCGATATGATTCTGCAGATTTTGGAAACAGAACTCTTTAAAGTATTCGAGCGAACAATGTGATTATTATTATTATTATATTATGAGAACTTACTCTCACGACACCTGATTTCTAAACCTTGTCTTCGTTTTGAAACTCGTTCGAGCGCGTCACTCTCACATGTCGCCCGTCGTCGTACCGCTCCGCCACCGCGTCACTTCTCTGAACGTTGTCTTCATCTCGTGTTTTATCACAGTTCTCCTCCTCTTCGTCATCATTGCACTACATGTAAATAAAATGTCTCCGTCACATGATATGTACATTGTAAATGAATTCACAAATATTGGATTTCAGCTGTTCTCTTCTGGATGACTGTTAGTTTTAGTTTTGTACAATGTACAACTGTAATCATGTTAAACTCACTTTCAGTTTCTCTTTCTCTTTCTCATGTCAAACACCGTGAACCACACTGCACCTTCAACGTATCCCAGTGATTCACTGTGTGTGGTTTTTAACACACTGTTGGAAACCAACTCATAAGTGCATGACCCATTTCACGTGACTCTTCTCTTTTACTGTTTTTATATTCGTCCATCCAGCCGTAAAGATTTCAGTGAATTTCGTTTGTTTTCCGCTATGTGGAAAAGAAAATTGATGTCATTCCAGTTTGTATCTCTGGTTTTTAAACTGCATGAGTAAAGGTGTGTATCTGTGGCTCCTTATTCTGTTTCCCCTCGTGTAAAGAAGAGACTTTTGCACTTCCTCAGAGTAATGCAATATGACAATGATGTTTTTTTTCATTTTTGGGGAAATTCACTTAAGCTAAATCTCATTTTCAAATCAGTAAATCAACGACCCGGTCGACCAGACTCAGACTTTTCACTGTTTCTACTCCCCAAGTACTTGATACGGTGTGAGTACTATATGAAATCCTGCTTATACTTTCAGAGTATAGATACTTTTAACTGGAATAATTCTAGTTAAAAATTGGTTGGTCCTCATCTCCTGGAGATCATTATCTTCTGTTCTGTCCATATGTAAACTATTAATCGTGGCTTAACATTTTCTATGCTCCTGATATTTCTTTTTTGATGCTGTAGCCAGCAATATGTATATAAATATATTCTATGTGCTAACATGGAGGAAATAAATGTATCAAAAATGTCTCTTGTTTTTCTGTAAATATGATTTCTCTGAAAAAGCTTAAACATGATTCTTGTTTTCTTATCTCGGCTAAAAACACATCATGGGATATTAAGAAAAACTTCCTAGTATAGTCTTGGTATAGTGAAGCATTAAAATAGCATAGTAAGGCATATATGTGTATATATAAAATCATAGTAAAGCAAGATATTAAAAAGTAAGGCATTCAAATCTCAAATATAAGATGAGTTAGATATTCAAATGTCAGAAAATGCCCTAGTATTGTACTATAGGAAATCATAAAAAACAAATTCAGAAAATGTAATATGTCACAGTATAGTACGACAAAAATTCCAAATGTGAGTAATATACAAAAATATGTAAAAGCCTCGGAGTAGAATGGCGTTAAAATGTCAAGTTTTGAAGAAAATCACAAGTTTGTACGGTAAGACATGGAAATGTTCTAGAATACACATTTTGCCTCATTTGTCAACTTGTCATAGTATAGTAATAAATAAGAGTGAACAGTTATCAAAGACCTTAAATTGTTATAAAATGAAATTCATTAATTCAAATGGAAACAAGATGAAGACATTTATTGTCAAAATTGTTGAAATATTTATTTGATTGAAAGACGTCTGTCAACTCAAATAAGACATTTTTAAAACCTTTTAAAAAAAACATGTCACCGATTAAAGGATAAAAACAAAACGTTGAAGAAAGTGCTGTTTCTTAATTCATCCTGATGTTGAGACTAGAACATTCTCTTGAATCCTGCGACCTTTGACCTCTCCACAGCCCTGGGGTCAAACTCCTCCGCTTCCTGTTTCCTGTTTGGTTCAGTCTGTTCCTGGTGTGACGTCGCTGTAATGAGCCCTGACCGATCCGTCCACGTAAAAAATATGACGGACGTCTGACTCTGATATTTACAGTCGTAGCAGCTGTTCCACTTCCTGCCATGTGGTGGTGGTGGTGGGGGGGGGGATTCACGTTTTCATGACGGAGAAATTACAACTTGACTCGTCGTGATTCACTTTCCTGTTCGTCACATTTTAAAGATCAGTTTGTTCCCTAGTTAATGTTTATTTGAAGAGTTCTGACCCAAAGTGAAACGTTTGTATTATACATAAGATGATAATTTAATAATCTTACCAGGAGGATGTTGTTGTAAGTCTCCCAGGTCGCCACTAGAGGTCAGTAATATCCTAAATGTGTGCATATAGGATATTCGTGTGCATATCATTTTAGCTTCTTCAAATTATTCCCATCAATTGTTCTCTAAATTTCAAATGTGTCATCTGTTCCTCAAAATTATTAATATTTGGAATTGATCGCACTTCAAAAAGGACTGGACTCTGGATTTGTCTGATTAACAACAGGTGCCATTGAATTCAAAATAAGAAAAGGTTTGAAATATTATATACCTTAAAATGTATAGAAATGTATCTATAAATAAATCTTTTAAATGTTCTTCATGAACTAGCTGACATATATGATGGAGGCTGGTGAAAATATGTATTTCGTGGCTTTTTTTAACTTTGTTTTCCCTGAAAACAGATTAATTTCCTTCCACATAGAACATTTCACAATTTCGATTTTTTTAAATTTACCAACAAGCAGTTTTTTTTTCCAAGACTCCTCTTGCTGCGTTTCAGCACTTTACTGCCCCCAGCTGTTGGAAAGTAGAATTGTATGAAGCGCTTCAGCCTTCATGTTGTAAATTCAATAAAAATACCGATTGATTATAAAAATGTAAAGACATTAATTTTGAAGGAAGGACTTTGGTTCAGAACTCTTCACGGGAATGAAACTCTTTTCTTTGGGCTGACTCGAACTTTTCAGACCAACATGCAGATAAAAGGTGTGAAGCTGCTTCTGTCCGAAATGAATGAATTTGAATTTTATCTATGATCATATATTTCTATTTTCCATAATATGCTTAATGTGAGTGTGCTTCACTCATGATAATACAATGGATTTTTTTATATTAGCAAATATTCAAGAGCAAAACATTCTTGAACGTCTCGTCATATACTTCTAAAAGAGACAAAATAAATTAAATCAGTTTCTTTTTGTACATACTTACATGATATGAATTTATGTATTGTTTTGGCTTCAGTCGAAGCCGGTTCGTACGGAAAAATAAACGGCGTTGAAGGCTGCAGCCGTCGGTTTATGAAAGTTAGCAAACGGATTTCCTGCTGAAACGGTTCAGGAAATAATTATGACTTAAAAAAAACGTAACACTTACAAAAAAAAGAGGAGAGAAATAAAACCAGCCAACGAACTGTTAGTACCTCATTGGTTCACGCCCTCGGACCCTCGTATCAAAACATATCTCACACTTTCTAATGGTCGACACAGTAAAAACCTGAAACATCATTTCTGCCACAGTTTCCTTTGTTTTGTTTGTTTTTTGTAAATATGTTTCTCGAAAAATAGCCTAAAATTTAGATCACGTGTTTAGAAACGTGTTTTAAAAGCCAGAATCTTTGCTACGTTAACGATTGTCCTCGTCTGCATGACTCTCCGGCCCTGGAAGGTTTCGGCTGCTTCTCTTCTCAGAGCAAACCTCACTCCTCTCGACCTGAACCCGACCTGAACCCGACCTGAACCCGACCTGAACCCGACCTGAACCCGACCTGAACCCTCATATTACCACTTGAGACATCAGCTGGGATAACGTGTTGCCTGAGAGACAAAGTTCGGGGCAACTGTCTCCTCGCCGTGCACCAGGAACTCCGGTTCCTATCTGTTCTTCAGCCTCAGGTGCAGACAATCTTAGCATCTTACGAAATAATCCTTCATCCACGTCCGCATCGGCCACCAGGGGGAGTCGCTACATGTTGTAGGCCACATAGATGGGGTCCAGCTGGTCGGCCAGGAAGCCGTCTCGCAGGTGCATGCGCTGCTTCTCGCCGCGGGAGTTGATGGGGATGACGCCGATGTCCACCACCACCACCACACCCACGATCAGGTAGTGCTCCTCCAGCACCACGTTGGTGACCAGGGGGACCAGGTCCAGCGCCTCCTGCTCCGAGCCGTCCAGCTCCACCACCACCACCAGCAGGTTGGTCCACGTGAAGACGGCGCTGGAGGCACAGAGGATGAAAACACTCAACAATTTGGAATTTTCCTTATGGATTAATATTGCATTCCACGTCCACGCTCCTGTCTCTTTAAGAACCCCCTCCTCATAAGGCCCAGCCTGCTCTGATTGGTCAGCTCACCATTCTGTGATGCTCTTGTGCGTCCTGATGACGGAGGTCTCGATGTCGATGGGATGGTAACGCATCCCTCTCAGCTCCATGGCTTCTTCTAAAGCTCCGACCACGTACAGGGCATCATGACGCTCTACAAACACACACACAGACACACACACACAATTACAGATCAAACCAGGTAGGATGAACACAAATTTTTCCGACTTCACTCTGCACCGTAGGTCGTTTAACACACGGATCAGCTCCGTCAGGTCCTCACCTCCGCTGGCGTCGGTGAGCTCGGTCCGGCGGAGGAAGCCCAGGTAGCCGGTCCGAGCCCAGACGGTTTGTGTGTCCCCGAAGCTGAGTCTGGAGTTGAAGTGGTCCGACTGCAGCGCCTCGTCTCCGTACACGGTGAAGTAGCCGCTGGCGTTGTGGCCGCTGTGAACCCAGATCTGCAAAACACGATAAAACCTTCTGTCCCAACTGATCTCATTTGAAACGACTCCGTGAGTTTCTTATGTTTCTGAAATCGTCACAGTCTGAGATCTTCATGTTTAAAACCAGGATTGTGATTGATCCGTGTTGAAGCTCAGACAAACCTCTCCCAGATGCGACTCCCCCATTGGTCCCTTGGTCTCCGGGTTGGCGATGATGATTCGGACCCCCGGTAGAATCTGCTCAGACAGGAAAGAGCAGAGTGACAGTCTGCAATAACACACAAACACACACACACACATTACAACACTCACCTTCCCAGACTCCATCAGCGGCAGGCTGTGTGGTGACCCCCGCTCTACTAATCTGACCCTGGGCAGCAGTAGAAAGTAAAACACGTGTCATTCAACAAACATAAACAGATCCAGGATCATCTTGATCATGGGGACTATGATCAATAAAACTGACGCAATTATATCATATAAACACTCCCACGCAGCATGGTAGCCTGCTATGCTAACTCTCAGCCAAGAGTCGGGCGGTGGAAAGTTCGACCAGTTGGTGGCGCTCAGTGAGAAGCAGAGGTTCAACCTCTGACGACCACGAATGTCTGACTCGACACTTCCAAACCCCCGGGGGGTGAATTATGATTAAAAGTTGTGTAGTGTAGTGAAACAGTTGTTGATCACAGGACCGGCTCGGTGTGGTTGGACTCACCTGTCGTGCCGCAGCGCTCTCATGTCCACGAACACGGTTGTGGGGTCGGGTCCCGATGTGCCCTGGAAATCACCAGAGAGTCAACACAACCATGTTCTGTCATGACAACACACAACTGCAAAACAACAACATCCACAACCACCACAACCTCTACAGCTACTTCAGCTCCTACCAGGCGAGGCTGGCTACTGCTCGTGCACCAGTGCTCACAGACACAAGCTTTTCCCTTCACAGCAGGGGAGGAGAGTAAAGATGGAGAAACTGCGACATTTACAAAAGGGGGCGGAGGGAACGATGTGGGAGTGGCTTATGACGTAAATCAGCCAAACTAAACACAGATTAAAAGGAAGGAAAAAGAAATGAAAGAATAAAACCAACACCTTCTGAGTTCCAAACTTTTTAAAGGAGACATATTCTGCTCATTTCCATATTCACATAGTGTTAGATGAGATGCTAGCATGTGCATTACGTGAGTGTGTCACATGACATCAGGATTCTGAATTGGCTCGTACACTGGCGAATCTTAATAATCACAAAAAAACTACGCAACACGCCAGAGGAAAGATAAGAAGAGCTTGGTATGTCTCCTTTTAGAGGAAATAAAAGATTGGAACCAAGTCGGGGAAAAGCAAGATGGAGGAAAAGGTTTGAGAGATTAGATTCTTGTGCATGAAAACTCAAGAATAAATACGTAAATAATAAATAAAATCACGTCTTGTGGGTGTCAGCTAAATGTGAGAGGTGAGAGAGGAAAGATCAAGATGGTCCCCCCATCCCCCTGTTCCCTCCAGAGAGCCCAGCACCAGACATCCAGCTGAAGTGGATTCAAAGACTTTCAATCTGATCTCGTCTTTGTCTCACTTCAGAGTTCTTCACGTAATATTTGGCAGCAAAGACATGTCCACAGAGGACGGATCAGTTTCTGCATCTTTCCCATTTCTGTCCCTGACTTTTATTTTTCTGATGACATTGAACTTTTACTCGACTTTTGAACAGAAATATGAACTTTCTACTCCTCGCATTTCAAAACAGGCTTGTTACTTTGTTTTAAGGCATTCGAGATGAATTATCCTTTTTATTTTACATTATCGAGCTCCACCTTCCCAACATCGGACATTAACGCAGAAAAGAAGATTCCTTGTTGTGACTCTATCGTCACAGATCGTAACACGACGTCAAAGACGAGACAGACGAGAGGAGGCGTGGCTCATGTGTCTCAGATGTCTCGGACCAATAGAAACAACATGGAAGAAAGTGACGAGTCAGCGATAACCCTGATGATGACGACGCCCTTCAACACATCGGTCACAGCTCAGGATTCTTACTCAGGCTTTAACCTGTTTTTACTTTTCTATTGGATTTGGAGTCACAGAGATTTAAGTGGAATCTTCTTTGAACCAGATCAATACTTTGCTACTTGTACCTGAGTAAAGTTTACTTGAGTCCTTTTTGAGGAGCTGTTCTCAAACCTGAGTTAAGAACATTCTGACTTTTAGACTTTTAGGAATAGATTTTTGTAGAAAGGCCGTAAAACGCTGCTGGTGATGAGGGCACCATCAAGGCCGCTGCGTTTTCTCCCAGTTCCCTTTAACTACAACCTAAAGCCAGCTGACTGGTGACGTGCTGACGAGCAGTGGGTGTAGCGGTGGAGACTGGGGCGGGGGGGGTCGGTTCCCTACCTGGTCGGCAAGCTTTCCCAGCCTGTGAGGCTACAGCAGCAAGGAGGGGCGGAGGAGGAGGAGGAGGAGGAAAGTAAAGAGGGAAGGAAGGAAGGAGGGTGGAGACATAACCATGGATGAGATATGTGGGTGTGGTTATGGATAAAACAAAGAGGAAGAGGGAGGAAAAAAAAACGTCAAGATGGAAACTCAAAGAAACTACGACGGCGTTTTAGCTTCACGTTGAAGAGGAAAACAATCTGCAAGTTCAAGAATAAACTCGTAATATTACAAGAAAACAAGACGTTGTATTTCAACTTTATTCTTGTAAAATTACGACATTTCTTCTCATAAAAATGTTAGTTTTTTTATAATACTACATCTTTTTATCATGATATTAAACTTTTTGGTAAATTACGACTTTATTCTTATAAAACAATGAGTTTTTTGTAATATTACAACATTTCACTTAATTGTTTTTCTTCAACATTGTAAAAAATCAAAGCAGTTTTTTAAGCCCAGTGTTAATTTGGTCATTTACAGCCGACAGCAAGAAAGAGTTCAGTCTGATATCACGTCTAAGTCGTGCTGCTCAACATTGAACAAACTAATGGAGAGAATAACAGAAATATTCAATAAAGCCTCGGACAGTAAGATGAAAAGCATAGTTCATGTGTAGAAGCAGCGATCGGCTTGAAATGAAAGGATGAGACACGCAGAGGGAAATCTGAGTGAAGGTTTTTCTGGATGAGAGAAAATAGAATAAACTATTGACTGAGGCCGTTTTCTCTCTGGAGACTCTTAACTCTGCAGTAAGTACGATGCTGTTGTTGTCTGAAAACTACACAAAAACCTAAGAATTATGTTTTTACACTCGCAGAACCAGAAATTAGCCAATGACCAGGTTCCATTCGGCTGATTAACGCGGCTGCAGTTAATCGGTAAAACAGGCCCAGGACATGTTTCAACCATAGACTGTAAATACAAATGGCAGATCCCAAAAGTGAAGCCGACGCGTCTTGATCGCCCCCTAGTGGCTGGCTGCAGTTAAGGTCATAAACTAAAACGTTTTGAAAAGGATGGATGGATTCAAACACACAACCACAAACTCAGCTGGTTGTCATTCATAAGCTAATCTACAGCTAAGAGGCGTTTCTGCCAACAAAGCTAAAATGCTCTTCACGGTTAATGAGGTCTGAGGGTAACAGACATTTGGCAAAATACAAAACACCTGCACAACACAGACCTCAGATCAGCAGCAGCAGCAGACGCTCATACAGAATGAGAACAGCTCGTTCCTCAGAGGGGAACGCACGATTCCAACAGCAGTCAGAAAGTCAAACCAACTAACGTCCCCAGCCGTGCAACGGAGACAAAGTAAAGTCCAGAGGACGGAGACGAGAGCCGGACTGACCTGCAGGCAGATGGCCAGGTTGACCCTGCAGCCGAAGGAGGTGCTGACGGCTCGGGGGTGGAGGCCCAGGTCCTTGAAGAGCTTGGAGAAGGACTGCGTCAGGGCGATCCTGGGACGCTCCTCCGCTACGACCACACAGGTCCTCACGCGGGACAAGTCCAAGCCTCGAGACTGAAGGGGACAAGGAAGGACGGACGGTGAGGAACCACAATGTCTTCAGAGCCTCAGTTTGTGGTTCACGATGAGAAGCTCCCCCTCCTTACCTTCAGTGAGTCGGTCTGCAGGCCCAGGCCCTTGGTGCACAGCTCCATGACGCTGTAGGAGCAGAAGGTGTCTCGGACTTTGAACTGACTGACAGCGGACAGCCACAGGGCCGGGTTCACCTCCAGCTCGGAGGGGGGGATCAGGATGGACTGGTGACCTGAGTACACACTGCAGAGAGACACCACAGTTCAGAGGGGGGGGGGATCAGGATGGACTGGTGACCTGAGTACACACTGCAGAGAGACACCACAGTTCAGAGATCAGGATGGACTGGTGACCTGAGTACACACTGCAGAGAGACACCACAGTTCAGAGGGGGGGGTGGGGGGGGGGATCAGGATGGACTGATGCTGGGAAACTAACAGGTTAAAACCACAGACTGTTAATAAAGATGGACGACAAAACATCTTGATCTCCCCCTGGTGGCTGGTTGCAGTAAAGGTCATAAGCCCCACCTCCTCCATGTTAGCGGATGGGAGACGGACCAAAAACTCAAAAGTCAAAGCTTCTGTTGAATAAATATTTGTCGAAGATGTTTTAGCTCTTTTCACGCTGATGTTGAAGGGTTCATGTCTTTGATCAGTTAAGATTAACTTGCTTGTGTGTTTGTGTGTGTGTGTGTGTGTGTGTTTGTGTGTGTTGTGTGTCTAACCTGCAAAGGCACCAGAGGACGAAGCCCAGGCCGCAGTAAGGGTCCAGACAGATGGCGACCTCTCTGGACGGGTAAAGTTCACACTGCAGCTTGATGGAGCGGCAGAAGGCACTGGTGGCTGTGTGAGACATCTGCACACAAACACAAACACACACACACACAAAAGGTGGTGACTCATGACTTTTGTTTTTCGAGCAGAAGTGGCAAACAGAAATATATTTTGAACGCCTCCGACAGGCTCGTTGCATATTACACACACGTGTTTAACGAAGACACGTTGGATCAGTGTTTGGAGGCGTGTGTGCGTGTGTGCGTTTGCGTGTTCGTGTGCGTGTGCGTGTTCACCTTGACTCCAGCGAGCATGCCAGTGGTGGAGACGCTGAAGTCCATGTAGGCCAGGGTGTCGGGGTTGGACGGTTTATACAGCAGAGGAGGTTTCTTCTTTGGCAAATCGTCTGAAGAGAAAAATCACCATCAACACAACTCAGCCATGACAGTAGCACAGTGTGATTTCCATATCTTCAGTGTAGCAATAAAAACTATAAAAATCAGATTTAGTTTTAGTTTTGTTGATGCTCTGCTTCTCTTCTGTCCCGGGAGTAGATCCCTCAAATGTTTACAGCATTTTTCACAGTTACACGGTTTAAAAATAAAATGTGATTTATTGATAATCTCTACCTCCAGATAGAAGGTTGTGTTTTCACCCAAATGTGTTTGTTCACTTTGAGTTTGTGTTAGTTTGTCTCTCTGATCACAGCAGCAGCTCTCAGTGTGTGTACCTGTGTCCAGGACCGGCGGCCACGTCCGGACGTCCACGGCGGCCGAGGCTTCCTTCGACCGCAGCAGCTTGGAGATGAGCTGTGTGGTCATCATACACACCGACCGGCTCACCTGCAGCGCACACAACACACAACCTCAGTCTGATTCAACACCACACAACAACATGTCATGTGATCTCCAAACCTGCTACATCACTTCCTGTGAGAGTTACAGCTGAGAAACAGAAGCCGTGAGCTCAGGGCCTCTGGCGTTTAGAGCGACTGATGACCACGTTAAACCAAATGTCCCTTGATATCTCTATATACCTGTATATCCTATTTACATATACCTGTATATCCTATTTACATATATATAACTGCAACGGTTCTCCTGAGAGCTCACGCTAGCTGCAGTAACTAGAAGGAAGATATCAGAGTTTAACCTTTACCCCTGAAAAGTGTTCTGTGGACTCAAACACAAACTGGTGACCTTCACAGGCTGAAAAGGTCACCAGGTTCACCCACATATAAGTGAATCTACCTCCACGATCATCTTGACGGTGGGCAGCGTGGTGGAGATGTTCTGCAGGTGAGGCGGTCGCACCGTGATGGGCACGCAGCCGGCGTAGAGGCAGCCGTAGAACGCCACGATGAGGTCGATGCCTGGAGGAGGAGGAGGATGGAGAATCATGACAGGAAGTTAAAGTGGGAGGAAGAGATGGGAGGAGAGGAATCGAGTCCCGGGGACGACTGGTTACCTGGAGGGTAGACCAGTGCCACGTGGTCTCCGTCCTGCAGGTGGCCCCGTTCAGACAGCATGGCCGCGATCTTCTCTGCTCGCTTATGCAGCTGGACGCAAGTCAGAGAGCTGGCTATCGTACCCTGGAGGGACACACACACACACACACACACACACACACACACAGACACACACACATGATTGACACATTCAATCATCAGTGTCTATCAGCAGATGTCAAGTCCTATTTTCTGTGGCAGCGTCTCGGCACCGAACAGCTGTAAAACAAACCGGCGAATCGAATTGCGATTATGCAAACTATCTGTCACACGGAGCCAGTTCACACACACAGACACACAACCATCAATTCAGTCTCAATAAACACACAAACAGGTCTTACTCTGGAGTTGAGCAGCGTGTACAGGACGTGGTCCGGCGTGGTCTGCGCTCTCCACTGCAACACCTCCGACAGGAAGAGGAACTGGAAGACACGAGCAGGGATACAGGACCAGTGAGACTGGGTGACAAACACACACACACGCACACAAACACACAATCCTGAGCATATGCAGAGGGCAACAGAGCAGCTAAGAATCACTGTAAAAACATCTTCATCTACTTGTTTACATTTATTTATCGATGATCTTTCTCTGACTCTCTTTTCCTGGTGGGCGGAGCTAATCAGGGCAGACGTGAAGCTTTGGCCGTTGTCATAGTAACTGGCCTCCAACATTCAAATGTTTGTTGTTGTTGTTATTATTTTATACAAACTGCCACAAATTCTGAGTCGAGAGAACGGATCAAGCGAGAAGAAGAGTCGGTTTCTGGATTCATGAATTTTTCACTATTTGCTGCCGAGCGGTGAATTGCAGGGAGGAGATTCATGCCCCTTAAGTTTTGTTCCGCCAGAGAAAATCGGTTTTATAGTGTGTGTGTTTGTGTGTCTGTGTGTGTCTGTGTGTGTCTGTGTGTGTGGACTCAACATCCAGAGCAGATGAACCTCAGCTCGGTGCCGGCATCTGATGTGTGGTGCCCTGAGACTGAAGCAACCATTAAGTCTAAAATATAATTTAAACACTTGATATAACATTTACTGCTGCTCTGATTTGTGGATAGTAAAGAGTATAAAGTGCACGATGACTCTGTATTAATGTGTATTTAGGATTTGTTTTTCAAGCCAAATAGAAAATCAGAGGTGGGTGAATCACTGTCCAAAAAAAAGAACACATGTTTGAAATTAAAGGCAAAAGATGAATTATTAATTTAACGTACTAATGAACTGAATAATATAAATCTAGGTTTCTCAGTGATTCTTGAAGTGCTGGAGTCTGTTGTTCAGAAAACATCACTCAGATCTTCACCATGCAAAGTCTCCGGTTTCAGCCTTCAAGCCGCCGGCTGAGGAAACAGCTTCATGCTCGAGTCTCTGAGGTGAAAAGATGTAAAGACAGATTTTCTCCCCCTCGATGAAAACATCACTCGGCTGCTTGTCGGCTCGACTCGGAGCTTTCATGAAACTTTTCATTTCAGCAAATCAAAGTCTGCTTCCTTTACACTTTCCTGCCTCATACATGAACATGGAGAGCTTAGGGAGAGCTGTTCTCAGAGCTGTTCTCAGAGCTGTTCTCAGAGCTGTTCTCCTAAACGCCTCACGCCTCCATGGTTCGAGTCACACGAGAGATACGATCGATATTAATACAATTTGAACAAACTGCCGACCAGAGCTCTGCAGCAGCTCCTCTTCTGGTTCCAACTGAGCCTTCGGAGATTTGTGCAGATTTAACACATCTGGAGCCAGAAATCATTTCAGATCCTCCACAACCGATCATCCAGTTGTTACTGGTAGATTTCAGCCATTTGGTGGTTTGTGTGTTTTGTGTAACAGACGCTGTGGCCCTGAGTTAAACTGAAGCCTGAGATAAAACAACCTGGAAAAAAGCCATGTTATCTCTGTGAGAGAGGACCGGCAAGGGAACCACCACAAAGAGCCTCTGTTTGCACTTAGAGAGAGAGACTGTGTGTAGTTGTGTGTGTGTGTGTGTGTGTGTGTGTGTTTGCTCTTGTTGAATTCCAGTGTGTAGATAGAAATCTGATCTCATCACTTGAATCGTATCCGTCAGTGAGCGCTGGTGTCGACTTCTCGTGCTCACACACTGAAGTCTGCTGCTTCGCTGTCGGTGTACGATCACATCTCCAAGTCGCCAAAGGGAAAGTATTTTAAGAAGTGTAATTTCTCCCCTTCAGGTTATTGGGCTACAGAAATCCCCAGGATCACGATTTATTGAAAAAGCTTGATTAGCTGAGTGGAAATGAGTCACTGTCATTCAAAGCCGTGTTCACACCTGAACGCCTGAACCAAGCTTCACGTGTTTGTTCCGTTGTTTCCATCTGACGAGTGTTTGAACGTGTAAATGTGCAAACTCTCATTTATTCTCAACGTTGGATCCAAATACAGAAAAAGACGAATCCTTCTGTCCGGACTCTGCGTTGATTTCCTCCAAAAGTGTGCACGTCTTCTGAAAGCTTACGGATACTGATGAAAGTGACGAAATGGAGCAATACCACCTGGAATTGTAGGGGGCAGTGCAGCCACTAGTTCAAGCAAAGATGACCATTTGGACACAAGGAAGAAATCTTTAACAATAGTGAAGATTGCGACTTTGCCAGAAACTAGGAGTGTTTTTACCTTGGTCGATTTTGTCTCTTTGGAAGAGGAACGTTATCACAACCTACATGTTTGTTGTTCGTTGTCTCGACTCTGCTCTGCCCTCTAGTGGATGTATTGCTATTATCGACGTTGACATGGTTTAAAACGGACGTGTTTCTTTTCGTACGTCAAGGCAAAGTAAATGAACAAGAGTGAAGAGATTCGGAGTAAATCCCATTTTACACCGACACACACACAACAAAACCAACTCATTCACACAGAGGGCTGGGTTTTCAGAGGGATGGACTTGGAGGGGGGTGATGGATGGATGAGCAGACGGATGAAGGAATGATCTCGTGCTGATGGTTCAGAGAAGGAGCTTCTGTTCTTCCCCTGAACCTGATCTAGATCTAAAACTGTTTGTGAACTTCCTCTTGTTTACTGGTCAGATCCAGACAAGAGAGAAATCCTGAACCTTTCTCTCAAACTGCGGCAGAGGCCATGTCTGCTGTTGCCCTGGCAACTGTGTAGCCAGATTCAATGAGTATTTATTGCTGTAAAATTTTGACGTTTTTGTTTTTCTTCCCACATTCACATGCAGACCGGCAGCGTGTGGTGCGTCGTGCTCGTCTGGGGCCCGTCTCTTCTCGTTAGAGTCGACAGAGCGAGCGAGGCCGCCGCCGTTCTGTGTGTAGCGCTCTGTGTGTAGCGCTCTGTGTGTAGCGCTCTGTGTGTAGCGCTCTGTGTGTAGCGCTCTGTGTGTAGCGCTGAACGCCGGTTGCTCTCGCTCAAATCAGACTTCGCCGTTTTCTTTCGAATACCACTCTCCTCAAACTGTCCATCGCTGCAGCTCCTCTCTTCAGCCTCTGTCACAAACACTTTGGTTTTAGCTCCTGTCTCTTTAAGAGCCCCGTCCTGATAGAGCCCAGTCTGCTCTGATTGGGCAGCTGGATCACTGTGTTGTGATTGGTCAACCGCCTGCTCCCGTCTCCACCGACTGTTTCAAACTCTGCAGAACTTTTACATTCACAGAAAAACCTACAGAACTCGAGAGAAGAGAGAAACGTCTCCTTCAAAGCAACATGTAGCTGCCATGTGACGACAAACGAGTGTGGCAAGAGTGTGAGTGTTGATGAAGATGATGTGATGATGAAGATGATGGTGATGGTGAAAACCAGCACACCCCCACTCACACACACCTTCCTTGCCTGGTCATTGTCTTCGATCTGACCCAGATCTCTGCCGCTGGCCTGAGCGATCCTCTTCCCCGACACCAGGTTCCCGACCATCACAGACGCAGGGCCGATCTCTGAGGAAGAGGAGGAGGAGGAGGAGGAGGAGGAGGAGGAGGAGGAGGAGGAGGAGGAGGAGGAGGAGGAGGAGGAGGAGGAGGAGGAGGAGGAGGGTGAGACAGGAAGAGAAATAAGTGATGTGCGATTGAGACTCAGCTGCTTGAGATGAGTTTCTCTGTCAGGGATGAAAAGGTAAAACCAGTTTCACATCATCCACAGCTCTTTGTGTTTCTAATGTCACGAGGTCAGACTCTGTTCACGATGGTTGTTTCATTTAAAACCTGCATTACGAGTCTTTCAATGTAAAACTAAAACTTCCTTCTGTTAATGTTCCACATTTTCTAAATCACTATTTTTAAATAAAACTTCACTTTGTGTATCCATAGTTTTTTTCCATTTTCAGCATGTTTGAACCTGACTGCTATAACTCTGATAACCGTGATAATTTATAATCGTATAATATAATCGTGATACAACTTTTTCCACCCGTTTAAGATCCGTAAATGATTTCACACGTAGTCAGTGAATTTTAAAAAGATGTTGCTTGTTTCCACCGAGATTCGTGGAAATCAGTTCAGCAGTTTTTATTTAATCCTGCCGACAAATAAACGACTAAACTAATCAAAAGCCTTGGCGGTCGTCCCACAGACCATCACACACTCTCTCTCACACACTCTCACACTCTCACACACTCTCACACACTCTCACACACTCTCACACACTACTCTCACACATCCACACTCTACCTGGCTGCTTCTGCCGCGGTTTGGGCAGGTTGGTGACGCAGGTGTGCGGACACATGAGCACGTTGCACGGGTGCAGCGCCCCCTCCAGGAAGAGCTGCTTGGTCTCCGACAGGTGGATGCCACCCAGGGGAGTCTTGGGCAGAGTGTTGGAGGGCACCAGAGCCAGGCAGTACACCCCCACCTGGTGGATGCCGTCTATCGCCTGGGAAGTTACAGTTAGAAGCTGTTAAGGTTGTGAGACTGGAAGGTTACAGAGTTTAACACATGAACATATCAAATCCTACATGATCGTTCACATCTTTCCCCAGAGCCGTCACGTAATGTGACTTCATATCGGCCTCTGTTGAAAACACTGAACCAGCTTCATTAAAAAAGAAAAAACATTTCGGGGCTGTTTCTGAGAATGTGACGGAAAACTGAGAGATTTGGTTTCATCGCGGTCGTAAAGATGCAGACGGGTTTTATGGTTTCACCACAGTCTCCACCCGGCTTAGAGAGATCTGGAGTTTAGACTGAGGTGTAATCTGCAGTGTGTGTGTGTGTGTGTGTGTGTGTGTGTGGTGTGTGTGTGTGTGTATTAAGTATTTCACAATGAAAACCTTGTTAAAACAGATGAAAAGGATTCAGTCAACCCGATGTGAGCCAGTCTCTGTGTTTTTAACAGTTTACCTGCAGAACTCGGCTCATCCACTGGAAGCTGTCCTCCTCGGTGGAGTCCGGCCGCTGCTCGGCCACGACCACGATCCGCTCGTCATGGAGCACCGTGATGGAGAACACTGCTATCCTGAAAAACACACAAACACACACACACAGACACACATACATAGACAGACACACAAACACACACACACAGTTAGAACCATCACAGGGCTCCTGGCAATCGTCGTCTTTGTCAAATAACACAAAATCTAAATTATAAACCTGAATAAAAGCAGAAAGAAATTAGACTACAGTAAAGAGAAGCATCAGGAAACACTCACCGGCCCCTGTAGACGAACTTCATGGGCTCCACGGCGAGGGCAGTGGCCACGATGTCATCAGCGTTGTGCCGACGCCCCGCGACCAACATCAGACCGTCCATCTTCCCTGCAGCAAAGATCAGACCTCCAGGTCCGATGAAACCCAGCAGGCCGGTCCTGGTGAAGGGAAACTCACTGACCGGGCCCCCGTTGCTGGACATGGGGAACACCTGGGAGGAAGCACAGTCCGGTTTCACGTCTGAGGCTTTTAATCAGAGACAGGAAGGTGAGACGAGTTGAAGAAGCTCTCACCTCGAAGGTGTTCTTGGTCATGCCAGCCAGGCCGTAATAGGAGGTTCCCGTGGCGACAGTACAAACACAAAACTCTCCGATCTCGTCGGTTTTGCAGAGCTGAGGAACTCCCTCGAGCTTCACCACGCACATCATGGCTACGGAGAGAAAAGGTTCTTTACTCAAACACCTCGTTTAGGTGCCATGAGAGGAGCTGTCAGACTCAGAGGAGGAAGCAGTGAAGAAAGAACCAAAGAACAGAGACGAGAGCGAACGTGGTGAGAAGGAAGTGAAGAAGAAGACAGAATGAAAGAGAAGACAGTAAAGGTCTGGAGGAGGTCAGTGGAGGATGATGTGTGTGGGAGCAGCAGCAGCAGCAGGTGGAGCTCACCCCCGGGCATGACGGAGCCGACGTCCTGCAGCGTGAGAACCGACAGCTTCTCCTCCGAGTCCACCCGGATCACACCGTGACTCAGACCCTGCATGGACAACACGCCGCGGCCAGGGGGGGGTGCTGCCCTCCTCCAGCGGCCTGCAGGGGGCGGCGAGGAGACATCGGGGGTTAATTACAATTAACAACTGTTGTAGGTACTTATGAGTTTGTCTCCTTCAAAACAAAATGAGCTTTGTAGACCATTGAAATGAACGTTTCCTGTGAAGTGACAATAGGTTTCAACATGTGACAACATGTAGGGAGAACGTTCTTAAACTTTGACTGAAATGTGTGAGTCAAGCGAGTTAATTACTTCACAACACACACACACACTCACACTCACACACACACTCACACTTTTACAGTGTTGTTATTAACATCCTGAAGCACAACCTCCAGCCCCCCCATGTGACAGACAGCTGCTTCAGTGAGTTTACATGTTGAGCTTCAGACGATGAAAGAGGATTAAAGGTTGTGAGACTTTCAAAAGCCACAAATCTGTAAAGTCGGGACTTTAAAGTAATAAGTTAGATTCAGACTGGGACGTAGTGGAAGGAGGAAACAGATTTGTCTTCTGAGTCTGAAATCAGACTCGGATGAACCTTGTTTGGTTTGTGATTTGAAACACGTGCACAGGAACTGAAGAGCCCCAGATGAGTGGATGTGTACCTCCTTATAGCCACAGTGAGCGCCTCGGGGGAGCTGGCACAGGGACAGATGACCTCCGGCTTCAAACCCTTCGTCTGGAACACGTTGAGGAAGGCGTCACAGGATGAGATCGACCCTGAGAGCGAGAGAGAGAGAGAGAGAGAGAGAGAGAGAGAGAGAGAGAGAGAGAGAGAGAGAGAGAGAGAGAGAGAGAGAGGCAGAGAGAGAGAGAGAGAGAGAGAGAGAGACTAAGACTCAGAACTGCTTTGTTTCGTGAGGATATTTTTATTTGACTAATCAGGGACAATATCGACAACTGGTAAATCACAATGTTTTTAAAAAGGTAGGACAACTTTAGAAAGTCAGGATTTTTTGCAAAATGAGGACATTTGTAAGAATAAGTTATTTTTTTAACATTGCTCAATAGGTGACAATGTGTAATAAGGATATTCTCAGAAAAGCACAAAATCAAATTCAGCCAGAGGGGCGACAAATCCCAGGGTCCATTCAGTGCAGATGCAAATACATAAACGTAATGTCACAGCAAACACACTGTGATTTTATTTGTCTGTTAAGCTTCAGCTGTACGACTGCAGACTACATCTTTAGAGGGCGGGCTCTTACAGGGATTCGAACCGTCAGCCACCACCAGCATGCGCAGGGAGCTCAGGTTGACGTCTCGCTGGTCCCGATGGGCGACCAGAGCCCAGTGCATGTCCCGCGACTTCACACACGCCACTTTGGCTACACAACAAAAAAACAAAAGAACTTAATGACAAATGACTGGAAACAAAGATGGACGACGCGTTAACACACACGCAAGTGATTTGTTGACGTTAACTCGATTTTCGATGTCTCATGAGTCGAGTGGACGAGGTGTCTCGGTCCAGACGGAGACGGAGACGTTACCTTTGTACTGGCAGACCTTCTGGATCCAGGACAGAGGGTTGACCTTCATGAGGGCGTAAGGAATACTGATGACGTGCATCATGTTCATCACACTCTGAGAGAGAGAGAGGGAGAGAGAGAGAGAGAGAGAGAGAGAGAGAGAGGAGAGGGGGGAGAGAGAGAGAGAGAGAGAGAGAGAGTAACTTAGGCACATTGTTTTATATTATACAAACAAGTGAAAAACAAATTAACAGAAAAAAGTTTTATTTGCAAACGCTTAATGATTTAATCTACAGATTCAACTGTGCTCTATATTGCCTATAATGTACAATATATGTGTAATATAAAATATAAATAATAACATAAAGCAATAAAGCTATATATATATATATACAGACTCGTACACCTACATAAACCAGATGAAACAAGTGAAGTGAGCCTCCTCTTACCGTGAGGACGGCGTGCCACAGGCCCACGTCCTTCTTGAAGTCTAATACATTCACTATGGTCTCAGCTGGAGGACGGGACAGACAACACATCGTGTGAATCCAGCTCTACATTAGAACGACAGTGTGATTGTGTGTCTGTGTCAGTGTGTGTGTGTGTGTGTGCGTTTACCTTCTGTGTAGGAGCAGGACTGTGTGAGGGCCTGGCAGTGAGTGAGCATCGCTATCCTCATCACGGTCACACCCAGGACGCTGCCGTCCTTACACGTCTTGTACTGCACAGACAGAGGGAGCTCTTACTGGCAGTCACAGAGCAAAGCAGCAAACACACAAAACACATCTACACTTGAACTGCACCAGAGATATCAACTTAAAATATTAACAAGATAACAAGAACAAAAGTCTTGGTGAAACAATAAGTAAGTCACATTTCTCTGAAGTGTTTCCACCGGCTGGGACTCGGCTCCTGTTAAAAACAGAAGGTCAATCGTTTTTCAATCATCTCTCGACTTTCATCATTTGCCTCTCGGCCTCTTTTCAATCCGCGGTGCATCGTGGGGACGTTTCACTTTGCTGCCGAGCTAATCAAGGGACGTCAGTTAGATTCCATCAATCAGACGGGGGGATGGTATTGAGCAGCAGCCGGCAGAGGAAGAGTGAAACGTCCGCTCGGCCGCGGTGCGAGTCTGATCCTAAAAGACGTGGAGCACCATCGATTTTCTATTCACGGGAAAGTGCACGAGTGGCAATGCTTGGGGCGCCGCAGTGTAGAGTGGTATCAGTGTGTGTGTGTGTGTGTTAGTGTGTGTTAGTGTGTGTGTGTGTGTGTGTGAGTGTGTGTGAGTGTGTGTGTTACCTCGATGTAGGCAGTGTCCTGGTTTGCGTCCTTGATGTGTGGGAACCAGTCTCTCGGTGGTTTGGAGACGTGTTTGGACTCACCGACGATCCACAGCACCTTAGGCCAGCCTGCGCACACACACACACACACACAGACACACACAGACACACACATTAAGGATGACTTCTTTAGACACACACAGACACACACACACTAAGGATGACTTCTTTAGACTGGAACCAGGTTTTGGATTGGTACTGGGACTGAACTTGTGTGACCGTTATAAAGAGATTGATATTAGTGAGAGGACTCGGTGCTGAGCGTCACGTGACAGAACACGTGCCCGTTTGAATCCTGAGAGTGTGTGTGTGTGTGTGTGTGTGTGTGTGTGTGGGGGGGGGGAGGAGGAGTCTGGAGTGAAGCTGCTGTTCCCGCCAGGGCAGAGACGGAAAACAAAAAAATCCACCATGTGAACGAGGTGAGTTTAAAGCTGGCTGATCGATAAGAGGAGCACTCCACCTTAATGACGCACACACAGACACACACAGACAAACACACACATACACACACACTCTAAATCCATGCTGAGTGAGGAGCAGTAAATCTGGCAGCATCATGTTGCTATTTATACGTCCATTACTGAAAAGCAAACAGTCTTTATTAATCACAAGACGATTCTCTCTCTCTCTCTCTATTCAGTGCTAATGTCTCTCAATTCTCTGTTCTCATCGTTCTCTCTCTCTCTCTCTCTCTACTCTCTCTGTTCTCTCGTTCTCTCTCTCTCTCTCTCTCTCTCTCTCTCTCTCTCCAGCTGTCTGCTGCCATCAGTCTTTCCCTTCACTCTAATGAGAGACAGAGCGGAGCTGCAGTGAAACGAGAGTCACGTCGTTTCTCTCTGCTCAGAGACTTTCTGGGTTTTATTCTTTTCCAGAGAAGTTTCAGGATCACGCACCATAAACCAAGTTTTATACTAAAATCATCAGAAAGCTGAAGATTTCTCCAAAATATCCGGTGTAAATCTTGAAGTATTGTTTGTTCTATTAAAGTATACATCCTCTTAGGCATTTTATTAAATCTGAGGAGGAAGTTTTGAAAGAATTCCCATTAACTTTATTCTTGATATTCAGCACTTTTATGACGATCACGGTGTGTGTGTGTGTGTGTGTGTGTGTGTGTGTGTGTGTGTGTGTGTGTGTAGTCACAAGTACACTCTCTACTGGTATGTGCCCACCTTTGAACTGTGGGATCTCCCCAGTGGGACTCTTGGGTAACCCTTTATGGCAGGCGTCGCTGGTCAGAGCCACCGTCACTCCACAGCTGCCCAACAGAAATCCAATCTGCTGACTGCCGGCGTCCTGGAGAGAGACGGATTAGATCAAGAGCTGCTGCTGCTCAGCTCCTCTGGATGAAGGACACGTGAAACTGTCCTGCTTGGATCATAATCACACATAACTGTCTCCTGTCTAACTGTCAACACAGATCTGTGGACAGAGAGAAAGAAGCAAACAAAGAGACCAGAGCCACAAATCTAAAGCTTCACGTTCAAAACTTCTTTACACACAGGGAGGGGTTCGTGACTTGCCCATGGGCACTTCAACATGCAAACAGGAGGATTGGGGATCGAACCAGTGGACGCCCCGCTCCACCTTGTCCACTGATCCTGGACACTCACCTTCCTGGTCAGTGGTACTTCTATTGGCACCGGGACGACCTCGGCCAGCAGGCAGCCGTAGAACGCCGTCATGAAGGCAGCGGGGTCGTTGTTCGGGAACACCAGCGCCACCTGCAGGCAGCGGAAGGCAGAACACCGGGGTTACTGCTGGAGCATGGTTTCCTTTTTGGTTTAATGTTTGAGTCCTTTGTGTGTCAGAAAGATCGTGATGTGAGAGAAGTAGGAATCTGTTTGGACGGCTCACTCAGGGAAGAACATGTGGAATATGGATTTGTAAGATAATTAGTTTCTCTCCTTCAGGGCATTTATTCTGCATTTCCCCTCCTTATTGAATCCTCTTAAAATCATTATCTAACGTCTCATCTGAAACTAGTTTTCTTCCGTAACAGCAGAATAACACCTCCTCTGCTCCGCCATGTTGGATCCAGCTCGGCTGCAGAGTCTGGTTATGATAACAATGTTGAACCAAAGCTTAAGTGCTGCTTAATGGCTTCCATATTCAGAACTGAACTGTGTGTGTGTGTGTGTGTGTGTGTGTGTGTGTGTATGTGTATGTGTGTGTGTGTGTGTATGTGTGTGTGTGTGTGTGCGGCTGAAGCTGCAGTATAAGCTAAGTGCACCTGAGTGAATGAGAGCAGTGTAATGATGCTTTAACAGGACTAATGTTGTCAGTGCCGGTCTCATTGGAGACGTTCAGGTTTCATGTGTAGAAGATACCAGCAGGAGAAGAGTGGCAGTCTGCAGCAGTTTGACAGTGTCACATATGAATAACATACGAGGTCGGTGCTAAATCCAGACTTTCAAGACGCTTCATAGATTATGTGACGTTCTGAGCCATAAGAAAAAAACCTCATATTTCCTGCTTTTCAAACATTTCAGGCCCCAGAACAATAAGAAACACACTTTTCACAGAATAATAACTTCTGCATCATCTCTGTGTGTCATTAAAGTCCTTCAGTTTATAAAGACTCTCTCATTTCTGTAATCATCCTGCAAAGACACGCACATGTGGGACTCGACCTGGATAATGAAGGTTCCAGCTCGATGAGATGATCCTACTGACAACACGTTCATGTTTTGAGGTCTCATTAAGTATTGGGTCACGGTCCTGAGCGTTGACGTCAGGAATCTGCTTCCACATGTTGTTTTCCAGCCGGCGGCTCTGTGATGTTTTAAAACCGATGGAAACTCAGGAGGCGACAGAGGAGAAGCTCTGAAGTCTGACGGGTCTCCAGCTGCTTCTGGGTTCGAGCTGTGACGGCTCCTCGTCACGGCCTCGTTCACCTCTAGCCGTGGTTTGGTTTCTCAATTTCTGAGGTTTCTACGTCCACTTCCATACGAATAAGATGGAGAACGGACACCGGTGTTTGAAATGAGCTGATGGTGCCGGGGAACTAGATTTGAAAGACGTGGTTATCTGGGATGTTTGTGTGGTTCTCACCCGGTCGCCAGGCCTGACCAGTGGCTCCTGTTTGGTTCCCAGCTTGTGCAGCAGGTTGTAGGCCACCTTCACACTTCTGGACCACAGTTTACCTGCAAGCACACAAACAGCATCACCACACAGGGAAACACACTCACGCCTGAAAAGAGAAAACGCTTGAAATGAACAAATCTGAGACGTCAGGGATGAAAAGTGCAGTCGAGAGGTCAAAAGGTCAATTGCAAATCTTCTTGAACTTTAGTGTAAAATGGAACAAAGGAAGAGAAAAGCACTGCACGGAGCTGAGTCGTATATTTCAGGCCGCGAGGGAACTGGCTCCAATCACACAGACGTCAAACCCCACCCTGCAGTGTAATTGGATCCATGTACAGTGATACTTCACACACACAGACACACTACACACAGTCATATACTCCACATCAGTAAATAATTACACAGAGAAAAGGGTTTCTGCTATCTCCACAAATACTTTTGGTTATTGTTTCAGGCAAAGTGAAGCAGCCTCACAAATGTCCAAGTTCAGGTTATTACTATGAAACATCTCTTGAATCAGAGTTGTCTCTGTTCAGTGAAGACACCAACTCTCTCCAGCAGAATCCATCCTCTGCTTCTCTCCCTGTTCCCGACTGGCAGATGCAGACGTTATGAACGAGCGACCAAGTGTGAATTCTCTCGTTGTTTTTCTCTCAAACGGAGGTTTTGGATCCCATGAGGAAAATAGACGAGTCAGGAGAGAAAGGAAATTGCACATAAAAGGCAGAGCAACGGTGATTCAGGGGGAAATTAATGAATTCAACACCGGGGGAGTTGAGAAACTGTCCTCTGCACGTATGAGGAGGACATCGTGGAACTTCAGCAGTAACAGTGGGAATCACAACCAGCAGCCGCCGCCCGGACTGGAAACAACCCTCCTACGAGCTCGCTAGTGTTAGGAAGCTTCCCTCCAGCTGAGCCGTGTCCAAATCTGAGATCTGCATCTCCAGATGTAAGCACAGATCTTGGGTCTGGCTTCTTCTTTTTTTTTAAAGATGACGTTACTCAATCAACCCGTGAAATATTCACCCAGCAGCCTTTCGTCCTCAGAAACCTTCTCATCGTGGAGCTTGATTCAATAACATCAAGGCGTTGGTTGTGAAATGAGATATCAGGCGACTTTGAGAAACACAGACACTCTCACAAAACGAGTCTGAAGACGGAGCAGATCAAACTGGACGGTCGGTGTTTCTCACAAACTTCAGCTGATGACCAGGAGGTTCTAGGTCCTCTAGGTGTTCTACAGAGGATGTGAGGGTCGTTTAGAAGGTTCAACATTAGTTTGGTAGAGGTCGAGTGGCAGGTGACATCTGGGTGCCTCGTCCTGGCACGGTTATCATGAAACATTACAAAAAGGGATGAGCTGCATTTCTAGTTTTGTAGGTCACAGAAAAACCCTCTGAAAAGAATCAGATGAACGAACACAGAGTCTGAGCATCTTCATCACGACACTTTAAATAACAACTTTGGCCGAGCTGTTTTCAGAAGACCAGAGTTCCCTTGAGAAGCTCTTGGCTCATTTGAAACTTTTTTATATATAGAAAATGTTTTCTCTCCTGACGACAACGTGGGGTTATCAGCAGTGCAGCGCGTTGAGTTCAGGGACAACGGGAGAGTTCGGTATCGGGAATTGTATCCGTTCCCTCGAGTACAGATTCGACTTGACAGAAAGAAAACACAACAAAACAAGTTTGTCCTTGTTGGCCGACATCAAAGGGACGAAGCCATAGGAATGAGAGATAAAGGAAGATGGAGATTCAGGAACAGCACTGCACACACACCCACACACACACAGACACACACACACACACACACACACACTCACACATCACTCACTGTCTCACCGTGTTGTTGTCTCTCTGGTGGAGGACTCCTGAGTGCGGGCTGAAGACATTTCACAGGCTGGTGAGCGCTCACATTGCCTCATCATCAGCTCCTCTCTCTCACACACAAAAACACTCACACACACACTCACACACACACACACACACACACAAACTACAGTGTAGAACCACAGCGCATCTTTCACTGAAGCTGCTCAGCTGCAACCTGCCTCGTGTGCAGGATTCAGAGGCGTGCAGGTAGGATTGTGGCCGGGGAGCCGAGGCCCTGCTTACCGTAGGTCAGCACGTAGAGCGGCTTGCCGTTGGTGTCCATGGTGGTGAGGCAGGGGGCCTTCGGGGAGATGGTGCCCCACCTCTGCAGGGCCGCCTCCAGGGACGGGGGCCAGTTGGTCACCACGCCCAGCTGCTCGCCCCTCATGACCACCATGGGGGCGCCCTCGGCCTTGGGCTGGTTGGGGTCTGGCTGCTGGACTGGAGGAGATTCGATTTTATAAGATTAGATCAGAATAGATTTAATATTTGTTCATGATGTGAATGTTTTATGACTCTTTGCTCATATTGAACTGTTTTATTCGACTGATCTTCAAGCTGCTTCTCGTTTTCCTCCTCTTCATTTTGAATCACTATGAGCTGTCTCGATAAAGTTTATAGTTATAGCTTCACTCTGATGTATGAAAGGAATGCAGCTGTGGGAAGGAGCCATTTTTCCAAACTTACAAATACAATCTCATGATGAAAACACAGCGTCATTAGTTTCCTTTGGTTTAACGACATGGAGACGTGAATTCATCACTGCTGTATCACAGAGGAATGAAATGAGCTTTTAATTCAGCAAAAAACACCAAGTTGATGCATCTTAACATCAAACTGAGTCAAACTGAGTCGTCCCAGCGTTTGTTATTCAGGCCTAAATTATTAATTATCCTCTGGCTCTGCAGCTTTTGACACTGGGAACAAAAGGAAATATTCATCAGTTGGATTCAGCTTTGCCACGACACACATCAGGAGAAAAAGGAGGTTTAGTCGCCTGTGATTCTTTTTCTGTTCGCGTGAGAAAAACTTTGATATTTTCTGCAGCTCAACCTGAAGATCTCACCACGAGAAGTAAGACCTGGAAATGGCGCCCGAGGTTAATGTGACGTAACAAGAGACATTGTGAAAATGTACCTTCCAGTAGCTCCTCGAAGTCGTCGACAAAGAACTCCCTGAGCGGCGGCCGCTTCGGCCTCTTCAGAGTGTTGACGAGCTGCTGGATCTTGGCGGAGACTCTGCTGCTGACTGGGACGCCTGCAGGAAGACACACACACACACACACACACACACACACACACACACACACACACACACACACACACACACACACACACACACACACACACACACACACACACACACACACACACACACACACACACACACACACACACACACACACACACACACACACACACACACCACACACACACACACACACACACACACACACACACACACACACACACACACACACACACACACACACACACACACACACACACACACACACACACACACACACACACACACACACCACACACACACACACACACACACACACACACACACACACACACACACACACACACACACACACACACACACACACACACACACACACACACACACACACACACACACACACACACACACACACAACACACACACACACACACACACACACACACACACACACACACACACACACACACACACACACACACACACACACACACACACACACACACACACACACACACACACACACACACACACACACTGTAACGCAACACAACAAACCTCTGAGCAGAAATCAGAAAGCAAAATAAGCTTTACTGGCCCTATATGAGTGAGTATTCATTTATATATATTTTGAATTCCAAATCTCTTGTGTTAATGTGTTCTATGGCCTAGTCACCATAACAAAATGCCTCCAAACAGCAGATACTTAAAAATATACAAGTCAAGATGTTAAATCTACGAGTTGCAACAAACTGAGTGAAATCTCATCTCCCACAGAGTGAATCTGAAGTTAAATCCTGAAACAAGATGAGAAAACAAAAAGGCACAGCTCCCACAGCTTGACAACTAGAAGAATCTCAGTGCTGTGAAAGAGCGACTCTCAGCTTTAAAACTCACATAAGCTCCCATCTGATCAGGAGCCAAATCAAATTAATTAATTGGCGCCTGATCCGTCTCAATGGTGTCGTCTGATGAAATGAGCTCATTGCACGTATGAAGATATGAATCAGCAGATTTCACTCCACAGCCAAACTCAAACTAGGAATTAAAATCGGTGCCCACTTCTTCCCAAAACGCCGAAACAAAATGAATGAATATAAAACATTCAGTAGCTTTGGTTATTAAATCATCTTCTCATTGCTGTTGTGGTCATTTCTTTCCACCTCCACTCACCGTCTCCCGTCTCCATCAGCTCGGCGTTGCCGTACTTGGGCGCTGGTCTCTGCACCGCGGTGCCGCCGCCCGGGGCCCGCTCCACCTGGATCCCATCGGCGGCGGGGGTGTTGGCCGAGTTGTTGGTGTAGCCGGTGACGTCTGGAGGAGCAGAGTGGTTCTCTGGGATGTGAGAGAAGGGAAGGACAGGAGGTTAGTCATCCACAGTGAAACAGTGAAATGATTTCAGTTCTTCCAGACTCATCAGGTCACTCTGACCTTTGACCTTTGACCATTGAAACGTCTGAGTCTAAACAGTGGCCAGGTCTAGAGGACTCCATCGAAAGTAACTTGGTCACAGGACGAAAGACGAGTTCTGTGAGGTCACACTGACCTTGACCTTCCAATTTGAATCACTTCATCTATAAAATGATTCCCTGAAGGTATTTATGTCGTTGACCTCTGACCTTTGATCACAAACTTCATCCATGACCCCATCTGAAGGTTTGTACCAAATTTAAAGAAACCACCTCCAGGTTCAGATATTGAGTTCACAAGAATGAGACGGACCAAACAGAAACATGATGCCTCCGCCCCTCGGTGTCGCCGGCACCACAAACAGTGACACCTGCTTCTCTGAGAGAAACAACAAACCATAAACACCTTAGCACTGGTTTGTGTTTCAGCCTCTCTGCTGCAGCTGATCTTTCAAACGCTTCACCTTCTCCTCCTTCACGAGGCTCGGCTGCTGTTCAGCATCAGACGCTATTTACCGTTCTGCTCGAGGGATTCTTTACTCTGAGTGGACGGAGCATGAAATGATGGAGGGAGGAGGAGGTGTGGTGAATCCAAACAGAGATGAGTGGAGGTAAATCTCATCTTGTTCAGCTTTAGAAAATGTTGCAACGCAAAGTCCTGCTCGACAAGTCGTGAAGAGCACAGGACACAAAAGATAAATGACTAAAGTTCAAACAACACAATGATCAAAGACAAGATAAAGAAAAACTGGAAGAACGCAAACATCTCAGGATGAAGAGGAGGAGCGGTGCACGTGGAAGACGAAGACGTGTGAAGACGAGGAGATTCCAGAGCTTTTGGACATAAAGAGAAAAAAGAAAGCTTGATAATTGTGTATTCAAAACACAAAGAGTCACATGTTAACTTCTGGTGTCTGTGAAGGAAGCAGAACAAAGATGCATTTCACTCTGATCTCTTCGTCTTCCTCTTACTTCCTATTTCATCACCTCCTTTTCTCTCGGAGTGATTATTAACAACTCGATTTCTTTATAATATAAATAGACACATATGCACCACACGTGCTCTACACTGCACGTTGGGTTATTCATTTAACCTTCATAAAAAAAGACTTAAACTGGATCTGAACTAGTTTCATGGTGTCAATGGAAAAGCTCCTGTTCCCTAACCTCTAAGTTCTGTTTCTTCATTTCTTCTGTTCCCCTGTTTATTCCACTGGTCTTACAGGGTGGATGATAACTGTCACACACACAAGTTGCTTCTCGGCCAATAAACCCGACAGAAATCATCAGATTTCATCGCCTGACAAACAAGACAGGAGAGATTTTCCAGCATCAGGGAGAGAAAGAGACCGAGGAGAGACCAATCAGAATTCTTTATTCAGACACGGACTGCATATCAACACAGCAGCACAGAGCAGGCATGCTAATCACTGTGGCAACATCTGCACTGTCTGTCTGAGCTGCACCGAGCGAGCCCTGTGCTGCTCATCCATGTGTGTGTGTGTCCTTCTTTCTGACCAGCTCTGTGTGTGTGTCTGTGTGTGTGTGTGTGTGAGTATGTGCACACGCCTGTGGTGACCTCATCAACATGTATTTATGAGGATGTGTGACAGGGAGGATGAGCGGCCCTGGCTGAGGAGGAGGAGGAGGAGGAGGAGGAGGAGGAGGAGGAGGAGGAGGAAGAGGAGGAGGAGGAGGAGGAGGAGGAGGAGGAGGACGAGGAGGAGGACGAGGAGGACGAGGAGGACGAGGAGGAGGAGGAAGGCCACCTTCACTGCTGGAATACGGATCAGGCTGAGGGGGTTCACTCGGGGAGAGGACGTCTCTCACTTTGGGTCGATGGCGGTTTAAAACACACTGAGCCCTTCAGTCACAGTGACTGTCGACTGAAACTCCTAGAAACATTTATGATGAAAGTACACGAGTCAAATAAGTTTTAGTGTACATAGAATCTATAATGTCCACCCTTCAATCAGACTTTGACTACAACATTTAGAAACTCTCTCCGTCCAGGAGGCTTTAGTCGCTCCTGTAGTGGCAGCTTTAAGTACATTTAATATAGAAACGCTTCCAGATCTTTTCTTTAGGTGAATGCTCTTTGCTCCGTGCAGCCGGAGGAACTGTGTTCTCACAGAAATCTCACTGGTACAGAGGAAACCACTTCAATAAATCAGGCCGGACATTGATTTGATCCCCGAGCCGACCGGTGGGGTCCTGAGGTCGAGCACTGAACAGAAGTCGGGATGATGATAAGAACTTTTCCTAAATCTACAAAAGTGGCGGTGAAACTCTCCGATCTGTGATTCCAGCCGGCATGATTAAGATGCATCTTAATCATCTTAATGTTGGCTTCATTTGTGGGGTCGCATCCCCCCCCTTACAGCCGTCGCCTAGCAACAGAGCTGCGGTTCATACAAACGTTGAAAAGATGTTTCTTTAAACTCAAGCATCGTTAGCTTGAGTGCTATCACTTTAAAACACATTCTTCAGGTGTCTTTTGAATTGGGAGAGCCTAGTCGCGCCGATGTGACACAAACTGTTTTTTAAAAGCAGCCTCAGAAAGATGCCCCCCCGACTCGAGACACAGCTTTTAAGAACGCTGCATAAAACAAGAGACTGACAGGCAGATTAAAAAAGAGGAAGAAGGCAGACGGACGCTTTTCGGCTCGAATTAAAGAACCATTTAAAGCAGATGGACTCTGACCGAGCAAGTATAGAATTATGCTCATACTTAGACAAATCAATAAACAACAGCAGCGTAGTAGACCTTGAATCGTCAGGGAGTCGACCAGACAAGCTGCACTCCAGCCTCTTTAAAAGCATTGTGAGTTCCCTCATCAACAATTCCACAGCTTATATTTTCCTTTTGCTCGCACAAGACACAGTTTCCATGCAACTCCCACAAATCTGAAGGCTGCAGCGAGGTGAGCATGAGACATCATAATAATAATACTGGAACGATAACCAAGGACCATCCATCTTGTTTCAAGAGCTTTAATAACCCGCTGCAAAAAAACATGTGTGGCGAAATCAGGGGTCCGTATGACATAAAATGACACATTTTGACTTTTAAACACAACACGCAGCTTCTATACCACGACTCATATATTTGTATTCCTATTTATTAATTATTTAATTCAACCAGTAAAGTCCCAATTAAGATTAAACAATCTCTTTGCAAGGTAGATCTGCCCAGATAAAATACAACAAAAAGCAGAAGTTAAATTTATCCCTAACCTGCATGAGTGTTGCCTTTGCATGTCTGTGCATGTGGTTATGAGACATATAAATTGATCTTATCTCTAAACTAAATCCCATAAAGTCTATTATTATTAACTATTATAATAGTTCATGTGATTTACCCTTTGTCTTGTATAAGTCATATTCAAAATAGGTGGAATTTCACGTAATGGCAAAGGAGAAAGTGATGTTATAAAAAATGAAATTCATAAATGAGCAGCAGCATGCCGGACAGATTACAAACAGACTGAAGTATAAAAGAGGTAAACAGAAGCAGTTTAAAATCATTACACACCGTGCACTGGACTGGCGACCCTCCACCCAACAACCATCCTCCCAACATCCCATTCAGCAACCCCTGAAACTTCACAAGACTCTGGTTCTCTCCGTCAAACCCCCGTTTTTATTGCAAACTTCTCAACAACCGACTAACTGGACCTGCAGCTGGAAAGAAACTCACAGACAGTTGATTTGTTTAAAGAGCAAATCAGACGAGCGACGAGTAGCAGCTGCTCTAATATGAAGATATCTGAACTAGATAAAGAGGTGATGAGAGTTGTCACCGTGCTTCACCGCTCGTTTGGATTTCATTTCCCATTTAGAGACAGAACCAACGCAAGCGAAAAACAGAACCTTAAAAACGTCTAACAATACGTTGACCAATCAGCAGCCAGCATCCTTCACCTCAGATCCCTGAGTGTAAGACAGCAGCAGAATCCAGACACGTTAAACTTCTTTTTTTAACTAGAAAATAAGAAGACATAGAATTGTAAGAAACAAGGATCGTCTAGCTTTGGCTCAGGATGACAAGCTCTGTGCTCAGGAGCTGCTCTAGATCCAGATTTGGCTTGTGAGTTGGCTTCTAAACGGGGAGTCTGTAATTTGCTCTGTGGTTTTTCTAGACTTTGCAATGAGCAGAAATAAATCGTCACTGGGTTTCTCTAAAAGTCTCAGAGTTCAGAAGTTGACTCGTGGTTGTTAAATATGTAGCCTCACATCAGCTGTATTTTCTTGAGGTGTTCTGGATTTTGTCTCTAGATCAAAGGTCCCTGGACTTGGATTAGTGCACCGGAGTCTCCTGAGTGTTTCTATGGAATCAGCAAATTCATGCATTTTATTTTTCTACTTGTTCCGAAAAGTCCCAGAAGGAGATAGAATGGAATCGAGCAGTAAAGATGATTTTGGTTCTTGACACTTTAATACAAACACTACAGAATCGTGTCCATCCAGTTCATCTCTTACCCGTCTTGTTGTGGTGGCGATGGTGATGGTGGCGGTGGTGGTGGTGGTGGTGGGCGGACATGTGGACATGCTGTGCCAGGACGTCAGCCAATCGGCCGCCGGCTGCTCCGCTCCCCCCGCTGCGTGTGGAGGAGGAGGAGGACGAGGCCGTGGACGAGGTGGTGGTGGTGGTGGACGAGGTGCCGTGCATGGCCCGGCTGATCCAGTGCTCCATGCTGATGCTCCCCTCCCGGCTGGACGAGGTCCCTCCCCCCCCTCCTCCGTCCTCTTCTTCTCCGTCTCCTCCCTCTCCTCCCTCGCCGTTGCCCTGACCCTCACCCTCCGAGCCCGAGGAGGTGTCTGAGCAGGAGAGGAGTGGAAGAAGAAAATAGATTCACAAAACTTCTTGCAAAGGTCATCAGAGCTAAAATGAATAATGCGAATTGAAAGACTGAATCAAACCAGTGGACAATAATTGATCTTTGATTGACTCTATCATGATACTAATGCTATGAAAATATAATAATAATTATAGTGTAATAGAGACAGTCTTTATGTCACAGTCTATTTCCTGAAGCCTGGAAATATTTCCGCTCCCATCTGCCGCCACAGGGGAGGGACGGAGTAAAGTTTGTTCCTGAAAGTGTGTTTGTGTGTCTGTGTGTGAAGGTGTGTGTGTGTGTACTTGTGTGCACATATTTTTCCCATGATTTCCATAATGCCCATGGCAACACCAGACTGCCGGTGTGGAAACCTCCGTAAATGAGCAGCTGAAGTCTCATGTCCTCTTGTTCTGGTTCAAGAGAAGATCGATGGGTAGAGGACCTCCATCGTCGTGGTTACACACCACAGACTACAGTGCTTCGCTGACATGCTGGTTTGGTAAATCTGTGTCTCTGTGGGGGGGCGTGAGAACGGGCCCCCCCACGCAGAGCAGCTCGTACTGAAGATGAATTATGATTATTGATGAAACTGCAGAAACGCAGTCGAAGGCCAATCAGAGTCGCTCGTCCTCGCTGCTCGGCAACATGCGACTCTGCTGTCCTCAAGTGAACCTCGCCCGCAGAGACACAGCCGTGTGTGTGTCTGTGTCTGTGTGTGTGTCTGTGTGTGTGTTAGTGTTTTTACCGTTCCCTCGGGACGTGTGCTTTCTAAATCTGCATGAGGGACTGTGTTCATTTGTGTGACTCATCGCTGCTTGTTTACCTTGTCTTGTGTGAAGTGGAGGAAAAGTTAAACTTAGTAGTCATGTGAATTTTCTGTGTGTGTGTGTGTTTGTGTGTGTGTGTGTGTGTGTGTGTGTTGTCAAGTATTACATACTAATTATCTTTGATTTGGCGACAAAAACGTAAATCATTCAATTTTAAGGTAAAGAAATGTTTTTTTAAGTTAAGGGTGTGTGTGTGTGTATTTGCCAACTTTATCTCTCAGTTAGAAAAATACATATTTAAAAATGCCAAGATTTGTATGAACGTCATATAAGTGTCAAATCTAGGTTTTTCTGAAAGTGAATAAATCACACGAAAACAAAACAAACTAAACCCTGGTTCAGATGATTCCTCTGAGCCAGAGAGCTCCTGTATCGACCAAAACCTATTAAAGACATATCTGTGGGCCACACTGTTGTTCTTTTATCATCATAAACACACCCACACACACACCAACACACACCAACACACACAAACACACACACACACAGACGGTCTCGTTGCCCCAAATACTCACCAGAGCACCAAATGTGGATTAATCCTCCAGAAAATTGTCCCAGACAAAAGCTCTACGTGTGCAGGTGCTGCTGTTTTACATGTGAGTCGGTTCTAAAGATGCATCAGCTTTGCTACGTTTACACCTGGTAAAGATAAAATGCTTCTGACATGTGTAGTTTGGCCGTGGTGCGGTTCCTCCCTGAGCCGTGAGTCTGAATCATCTTGTTCAGAGACGCTGAGGAGCTCGACCCGGCAGCCACAGAGATAATAGCCTCATTAACACCTCCATTAAAACCAACACCAGTTCCATAAAGACCTGGACGCCTGCCACCGCCACCGGCCCCCGGACAGACCCCTGCATGCCACCGGGAGGAACTCAGCCGTAACGTGTCCGGAGAAGTGAGAGTCGGCCAAATATCCATCAGCGTGGTCGAGAGGGGGGGAAGCAGCTCAGGCTCAATCGACTCACACGACTCCCTCATCGCTCTGAACTTCAGAAGTATGATGACATCCACGTGGGGCGGTCGGCACACGCACACATGCTAACTGACAGCACAGGAAATAGAATCTTAAAGGTCGAGGCCAGACGGGGTCAAATACATGAAAAGAAATCTAAATTGGTTTTGTGTTGATTCCTGGGTCCCGGTTTCTCTGCAGAGTTTCCGTCCCTCAGTAAAACCTTCAGTCTCTGCAACACACTCTACTACAGGACCAATAAAGGTTATATCCCATAATGCCTCCTCTCACAATACAAGGTTATTACATCACACTAATTGCAAAGTGCAGTTATTCATTTACTGCAGACAGTTAAACTCTGGAGTTAGTTTCTGCTCCACAGCTTCACACTGCAGCACTGCCTCTATCGGGATTTCCTTTGTTTTTACTTAAAGTGGATTTTTTAACTTGGGTTGAGCAAGTTGTCGTGTGTGTGTGTGTGTGTGTGTGTGTGTATGTGTGTGTGTGTGTGTGTTTGTCTTGGTCTTCACCTGGTGGTGTGTAGGCGTCCATGGAGGTCTGGACCACCAGCGAGCGCCGCTTCGACGGCATGGGCACCGCGATCTTCCTCTCTTTGTGTTTGGCCAGGGCCGCCTGCACCGCCTCCGTGTGCACATCTGGAGACAAACAAACAGATGTGTTAAATTCAGAGTGCAGTGCGAGAACGATCACACAACCATCTCCCAGGGACACTGCAGCGTTGTGACCTTTCAGCAGTCATGGAGTACTTGTAAAAGTTGGTAAAGCGCCGGTAAAGCCCTTGTGTAAATTAGCGTTTCTGAAAGTGAGATAAAGAGCTGCAGTATAACCCCAGGTTGGTTTGTTTGAAGAGCAGACGACAAACACACGGAGCAGAGACGGCAGGTTGTCGTCCCGATAACAACACAACTGTGTCGCAGGTGTGTGTCTGTTTGGCTTCTGTGGGGAAACGGAGGTCATTTAAATCTCAAGTGCACGTTTATTGTCTGACGGTCGACCGAGTGTGACGGCATTGTGTGCGAGAGAGAGAGAGTGTGTGTGTGTGTGTCTGTGTGTGTGTGTGTGTGTCGTTTAAAGGAGCCTGCAAAACTTTTCTTTTTCCACTTAATGGTTTAAAAGGTTTTTTTACAGGGTTGATTTCTGGGTTGGATCAAACTGTTCAACATCCTGCAGGGCTGCGGCCACAGAGCGAAGCAGGTTTCTCTCCAGATGATGCAACGATTCAAACATTCAAACACCAGCTTGTGTCTTCTCTTATCCAATCTTCACTTCTAACCCTGAATGTCACCAGAACAAATTCCCCCAGATTACATTTGAATGAGACGCCACTGAAGAGAATCCACGCAGGCTGAAATCCTCAGTTAATCCGATATTAATCCACACCGCATGGAGCCAAGCCAGACAAGGGAGGACAGATTTCCCTAAAGCTGGTTTCTCCACAGTCCAAACACTCCCGTCTCACCTGATCTGTAGCGTTCGTCTCTGGAGCCAGAGGACCGCCGGCGGTGGTAGCGGGAGGACGGGGTGACCGGTGCTCTTCTCTCCTGGCCCATGGACGGATCCATTCCTGGAATCAAAGGAGGTTCAGATAACAGCCTTCATCTAAAACCAAATCTAAAACCAACTCCACTGTAAAAACCCTCACCTTTTCTTTATCTATAGATTAAACTAATACAATTAAATCCGAGATAAAGTCGATAAAGTGTTCGAGGGGCAGATGATCACGACCCAGATCAACAGTTTTGAGTTCGATTTGACGGTTAGATTTGAGTTTCTTCCTTGAATCAAATCCAGATTCTCTCAGAGAGAAAACCAGCTCCCTGCAAACCAATCAATACGCCTGATGAGAATAACCAGCCGGTTCCTGACAGCCGCTGATCTACCAGCATCCATCTTGATTAGGGCTCTCAGGGCGGCTCAGGGAATCGCTGCTGCTCGGGAGAAGAGCTCAAAGTTGATTAGCAGACCGACGACTACCAGCCAGAGCAGGACTCTATGAGAGGTCTGTGGAAACCCCCCCCACTCTGCTGCTCTCCTCTGGGGAGTCTGGATGGATGGACACGATGGAAACTTGAAACAGTGGATTTTATTTCCACTGGACGGACTCTCGCCTGGTGAGGGTGAATAATCCAAGGTTTGCAGACTGACTCCAGATCAGAGGCAGTGAAGAAAAGCTAATAAAGGCCTGAATTGATCTGATGATGTTTCCTGTAAGTTGTAGTTTTTATTTATCAGGGAAAACTTGTTCTTTAAATATTTAAAGTTGATTTGCTCATTACACTTAGTTTTACCTGGTGCTTGAGGGAAGTAGGCTCCAATCAGCTTGGAGCGCTTCTTCTCATAGCCCTTCTGTGTGATGTCACCTGTCAGAGAAACACAGAGAGGAGAGGGGTTACTTTCCTTATTCCTCATAGTGAGCGAAGGTAAAACTAAAATAAAGTTGTTTTTGAATCAAGGTTGATTAACGGGCTTTCCTGCCAAGTTTATTTACAGATAGAAAAAGTCCAACAGGGAATAAAAATCTCCCAGTTAAACTCCAACAATTACCATCTGAATTAATGGAAACACACAGAAACAACAAGTTTGTATTTAAGTGAACACAACCTGACACAACATCTTCTCGGTGATGTTAAACAAATTTTACTGACCCATCTCAACTGCAGGACCCCCCCACAGGGAAGAAGTGAGAAATCAAAAACAAGCCTACGTTAATATCTGAGTCCTTTAATAAATGCTTATGACCCCATTTTTCAGAGACGCACAACATACTACAGGCGGCTGAGCTGTGCAGGGGAGAGAGATGAACCTGACAAATCCTCCTTAAACACACCAACACGTGACTCACTGGCTCGGATCAAGAAACCCACTGTGGGCACGGACGTCATCCGTGATGTCAGCAGAGTGTGTATCTGTGTGTGCGTGTGTGTGTGTCTGAGTGTGTGTGTGTGTGTGTGTGTGTGTGTGTGTGTGTTTCTGGTAGCGTGAAGGGAATGGCACATGGCAATAATTAGCATCTCTAGTAGGGGATCTAAGTTCCCTGCAGAGAGAAATGTTTCAGTTGGAAAAGACAATAAAAGACTTTGAGGGAGGTTGAGACACATGAGGTCCGACCTTATCCCCCACATACCGACCAGTTGCACTTAAACACAAACAGAAACACACACACGCTACAAACCATCTGGACTTTATTGGGATTTTTATCCAGAGTCAAAGAGAAATGAACGTGTCAGTCACAGCTGATTCAGTCAGATACTGTAACAGCTCCTCCAGGGAGTCAGTCAGTCAGTGAGTCAGTGAGTGTTTATCATCAAGATCCACAAATTAATCTCTGAGAAAGTGAATAAAATAATCCTGGATCTGCAACTAAATTGAAAAGGTTGTTCTCCCGACCCACACCGAAAAACATAAACAAATATGAGCGTCTGTGATTTCAGGGGCTCCATCAGTTGGAGGTTTATCAGGACCCAGAACTCGCTGGAGGGATTATATATATAAATATCCCATCTGGCCTGGAAACACCTCAGGATCCACCAGGAGGAGCTGGAGAGTGTCACCTGGTCCAGATACCTCCACAACCTGAACGCCAACAAGGGGCAAACAACGGGCGGATGGGCGAGCAAATCCAGCTCCAATCCACAAGTCAACCATACAGAGCATTCAAGTGAGAGAGTCTGCTCTGCTATGTCACCCCCCCCCCACCCCCCCCACTGCGAGTGACAGCTCCCAGAGAAAGAGCAGGGCTGAGCCTCCATGACCATATACAGTATGAGAGAGAGAGAGAGAGAGAGAGAGAGAGAGAGAGGAGAGAGAGAGAGAGAGAGAGAGAGAGAGAGAGAGCTAGAAAACAGCGATGACAACCAGAGAGAGAAGGAAAACGGGAGAAATAAAGAGAAACCAGCAGAAAAGAAGGGAAGTGGAAACAGAGCAATGTGAAATCAGAGGAACGGGTAAAAGAAGGGAGAAAGAGGGAAAGAGGGAAGTAGAGAGGAGTGCTGCATCTATCCAGCACCTAAAAAGGAAACAGATGATTTTATTGTTCCCACAATTCAACAGTAGAGACACACAGAGAGAGAGAGGGAGAGAGAGAGAGGGGGGGGGGAGAGAGAGAGAGAGAGAGAGGACAAGGATGAACTTAGAGCATAAAAGTAAAGTTTATGTTGGTTTATGCTGATGATGAAATTGTTTTTACAAATTAAGAAACTTTTGGCTGAAGTGAAAAACCATAACGTTCCATGAGAGCTGAGATAACTGGGTCTTCTGGGAGAAGTGGTTGTACTGGGACCAGTCCCTCGTGGTGCCAGGCTATACACAGTCTCTCACATTATTATACCAACACACCACGCTGCTCTGAAGCTTGATGGACAGATCTGATCAAACTTAAAACAATATGTATTTGAGCAGCTGTCAGAGGTTTGAAGCCACTGGAAATATTATTTTAATCAAAATGTGTTTGTTATCCATCCCCTGGTTGCTGCCCCCTGGGGAGAATAAAGCTTAAGTTGTAATTAATTAAATTAATATGGAGTATGATTCCAGACCTGTGCTCAGCGATAAGGTAACACACACACACTCACACACACACACACACACACACACACAACCACAGAGTCATGCATCCATAAAAACACAAACAAACACAAATTAGCTCACAGTTGAGCCGAGAGGAAACGCCCCAGGACTCCCCTGGGAATGAGGGCGAGGAAAACACACACACACACACACACACACACATGATGGTGACAATGTGTATTCAGAGGCAGCAGGTGTTTACACTAACAACACGCTGAGTCAGGACAGAAACTCACACACACACACACAAACACACACACATACACAGGAAGCCTATTTGTGTCTTTACATGAAACTTTGCATTACAAGGTTTTACTTTTCACCGTCAACAGGTGAAAACACAACTTGCAGAATATCCAAAGGAAGAAGTTGTAAAATGTTGTCACTTCTTTTCGAATCCCTAATGAACAGTTCCAAGCCCGAAACACTATCAGAGCAACACACTCACTACACACAACCCCCCCCCCTCCGCTCGTGATACAACGACACACAGCCTGAGCAGTAATGAGCTATTCCTTGGATTGTGGGTCTAAATAGTGTACGTGTGTAATCTGGATTCACATAAACAGAATAAAACCAGAGCTGTGGCAGTTTGAGTTCAAGGGGAAACCATTAGAATCACCATGAGAGGGTCGGGGGGGAAAGTCCCCGTCAGCTGCATGAAACGTGTCATACATAATTATATTTATGCTCTGAGAAAAATTGAATTAACATCGACTTTGACTTTGTGATTTGGTCCATGTGCCATTCACTAACATGGAGGAGGTGGGTTTCTGGGCTGTACCACCAGCCAGCCACCAGGGGGGCTGTAGCTTACATGAGCTGCCAGGATGATCACATCAGTGTGTACACAGACACACAACTCACACACTGGCACTAGGGATATCTTCACAAGTGGAACAACTTACTTGTGTAAAAAAAATAGATGTTGACTTTTGCACATAATGTCCGAGGTTCATTACAAAAGTTTTATTCCAACGCAAAAGTCAAACGTCAAACAGAGAGGAGCCAAAGAGCTGAGACAATTCTCCCATAAGGCTAATTAGATGAAGAAAACCACTTCATACACACAAACATACACTCACTGGCACACACACACACACACAGACACACACACACAGAGCTGATACCTGGCACATCCTCCCTCTACTCACCGAGCATCACGCCAACATGCAGCAGGAATAAGAAACAGACACATCAGTCGAGCTCAGCCTCGTGCTCCTCTCAGCCTCGGTGGGTGAAAAACACTGGATGCTTATTCCCCATTGGCAGCACGCACACACACACACACAGACACACACAGACACACACACACACTCAATTAAGACACGAGCAGCTTATTGGTTTCAAACGAGGAGCAGGTCGACCTCCACTGCGAACACAAAGGGCTGAAGGTGTCTGCTGACATTTAGCTACTGATGCTGTCTTTGTTGTTAACACACACACACACACACACACACACACAAACACACACACTCACACACCGCAGTGGATTGGCTGGCAATATTTACACACTGCCTATGGTCTTGGAAGGAGTTACCTACTTTTCACCTCAGTTCTATGTGTGTGTGTGTGTGTGTGTGTGTGTGTGTGTTTGTGTGTGTGTGTGTGTGTTTGTGTTAACAGACACACACACAACAACACACCCCTCAGTCATCACAGTCCAACCTGCCCAAACATGTTTCCTTGTGACATCAGCAAAACAAACTAAATCGGCCGACTTCACAGTGAGATGAGAGAGAGGAGACACACACACAGAGACACACACAAACCTATACACACAGAGGCACACACACACACACACACGAGACACACTTCCCCTTTAAGGTTTACCCTCACATCCCCAGCCTCCTGTTGCTGGGATATGCAAGTCACACCTTCCCTGGTCACTATGGTGATAACTGCCAATAATCCCTGAAAAACGACCTGCAGCTCTTGAGACCGGAATGTTTCCTGTTCTCTGGAAATCACAGGGATTCATATGGATTTTCTGGAATCAACCTGCTCTAATATAACCAGCTCATCAGAGGAAGTCGATATGAATCAGAAACACGTCGCTGATCAGACGCTGCAGCAGCTTGAGGAGAAGGATCTGGTTCTTGTGACTTCAAGGCATCGCAGGAAACTTGTTCTATAGAGCAGCTGCTCACATCTTTCTTCTTCTGTCCTCATTAACAACACATGTCCTCAGCAATTAACTCGTTCTTTTATTTGCAGTTCACATTGATCTAATTTCTTGAGGCAGAAATTCATAAATGTAGGAATCATTTCAAAAAGCCAACGGCAGCCGGGGGGGTGTTATAGTTCTGATCGTTCATGAATTAAAAACAAGTTTTCTTTGTCAAAGATAAACAACAAACAGGAGGAAACAGTGGATTTGATGGGGACTATTTTCAGACGGGGGATTAATCTATAATTGATGCTATTGTGATTGTTTGGGTGCAGTGTACATGGGGTTCAGTCAGATGAATGTGTGTATGTGTGTGTGTGTCACAAGACTAGATCCTGTAACCAGTAGAAATTTGCCTGCTGAGATGAATCTCAAAATAGAAATGAGAAACTGTTGCGTGTGCGTGTGTGTGATGTGTGTGTGTGTGTGTGTGTGTGTGTGTGTGTGTGTGTGTGTACATGCATGCATTATCAACGGACCAGGATCCTGCAGCCAGTGAAAATTTGCCTACAGAAGAGATTCCAAAAATAGAACAGGATAACCTTTGATATTCAATACTGCTGAGGTCCTATCATACCAACACACACGCAAACACACACACACACACACACGCACACCTCTGTGTGGACTCTCATTGGCATAATTCATTCTTTTGCCCCCTTCTCCAACTTTAACCATCACAACTCTGTGACTAATCCTAATTCAAACCTAATTCTAACCCTGAAATCACTTTTTAACTCTCAAAAGCTGAGAACTGGCCAGAACCGAATGTTATCTATGCTCAAACAAGTCAACACACACACACACACCCCCACACAGTGTGCACCTGTGCCTCAGGTGGAGCCGACTGTCAGTCAGGTGATGTTTACCTTGAGGGCTGAGACCGAGACGGTTAAACTACGAACAAAGACATAAATCAGACAAACAATTTCAACTCTCCTTTACAACGGTTCCTCTCGTCTCCAGTGACGTGACAGTTCACAGCAGAAGAACAAAACACTGAAGAAAATAACGTCTCAATAACCATGAGGTGGTTAAAATGCAGAAGGAGAAAGTTGGATAATAACTATCACCACTTTGTTAAGCAACTGTTGGTCACTCATCTTGTGGACCAAAGTGAATTCAAAAAATACTTTTCAGTTTGAAAACGTTTTGGAAACAAAGACATTCTCTCCCAGATTTGCCTCCTTACACATCTATCATTTATAATCAATATAAAAACAAGCAGTAAATGTCATAATAATACAAAAGGCATATGTAATACATGTTATAACAAGTGTCATTTGCCTGGTAAAATTACGTTAAAACATTCCGCGTGAAGGTCAGAGGTCAGCATCAGAGCAGAAGACCAAAAACTGGAAAGCGTCCAGCTCATGACTCAGCGGATTTTGGATGAAATCAAATATTAAAATTACATATGAGGTTGATGTGAGGCCTGCTACTATTCTACCCTCAAAATATAACTGTTGAAGATCTAATGAAACTTTCTTTAATTGATTATTAGAAAACCCCTTACCAATAGGGGGTGCTGCAGCCCCCTGAACACCTTCACTTCCGGTGTCTTTGCTGCTGAAATACGAGATCTAACTAAAACGTCAGGTGAGCAAATTACACTTATAAGCGTAGGGATTATTTCAAACTAATAAAACGGAAAGATCAGGGTCCAAACATAGAAGTGATGTGGGAGGAGTACAGGCTGTTATTGGCTCTTCAGTATCGAGAGTTTGACCTCCACGTTTTGAGACTGAGAGGTTTTGACAGGAGAATTGAAGAGGGAGCCCCTGAACACCTGAATCCTGACGTCTCTGGCAGATGTGGAGCTGGCTGACTGACAGCTGTTGTGCTGAGCGGCTCCCACATGTGCAGCGTGAATGTTCCACAGACCTTTTCCACCAAGATATCAACACTCACACACATTTGAAAGCTTTTTGAAATGTGTTTGATTCCCAGCTGAATCAGTCGCCTACTGCAGAAATCAAAACGGCAACAGGTAGGCGCTCATATCACCACATCCATCTTTCCAATGCGTCCGCAGCCAAAAGAAAAGACTTCCTCCTTAATTCAATTACATCCGCCAGCTGCAATCTGGAGCGACGGAGGAGGAGGAGGAGGAAGTGGTGACCCGGACTTTGGCTCTCACTGTATAGCTGACTGTGATCTCAGGGGGGGGAAACTGAGCGGCTGAGCAGCTGCGAGAGCCAGGAAATGTACAACCCGGCACCGAGCGGTGCAGAGCAGCAGCTCCGGCCGTCCAGAGCGGCAGCATTCCCTCAGTGCACACAGAGCAGTGCACAGTGTGACGCTCTGTCAGGGCCCAGAAGCTGACGAGCTGAGGATCGACCTGGTGAACTCCCACAGAGGGATTCTGCTCAGTTCTGAGTTCACGTGTCCAACGTATAACTGACAGTGTCGATGTAGAAGGTCCAGGTCTACACCATGAGGGTGAATGAAGATGGAAGTTCGGTTTCCACTTCCTCCCACTCCTACAGAAACAATCGGAATGCAACCGCTGCCATCATTGAGGTCAACAAGATACCTACGCTCATCCCGAATCAGTCTCAGCTGTCAATCATAACTAGTTAAACCCATAGAGTGTCTATTAAAATGGACGTGGACTTTCCCTAACATGGAGGAGGCGGGGTTTATCCCCTCTACTGCAGCCATCGAGACCAGATCTCTGTCGGACTGAACAAACCGAATAACTGGATTATTTGCTGCGAGTTGAGGAAACTAAACATTGAAATATGCAGGAGGAGAGAGTAGAGAGAGAGAGGAGAGAGAGAGAGAGAGAGAGAGAGTGAGAGAGAGAGAGAGCTCTCTGCAGCTACCGTCCCCTCCTCAGTCTTTTCTTCTAACAATAAACACCACCTCATTTTCTCCTCAGTGGCCTCCAGCAGAACAAGCTACTCACAGGGCGTTGCTCTGAAGGAACATGTGTGCTCAGTTAGTTTTGTCTGGATAAATAAAGTCTGACTACGTGTGCAGGTTAAACTGATCTACAGTCGAAGAAAACCAAATGTCTCTGCTGTAGCTGGACTGGAAAGATCTTAATCCCAGTAGATTATATTCATATTTATAAAGACAAGACAAGGGCATAATCCAGTGGCTGTGTAAAACCACCGGATTGGTTTCTCACACCCAGGTCCCAGATATGGCCGACGTCCACACCCCCCTGCTCATGGGAAATAAAGAACCTCAAGCCAGAGATCAATGGGCCAACGCTAAACTGCTGCTCGCTGCCAAATGGCATTCTGGGTAGTAACACGAGCCATGAGGATCAGTCAAGTGTCAGTTTGTGTCATCAGAGGAGGCAGTGGACTGATGCAGGGCGGCTTCTAGTCTGCATCAATCCTGTAGACTAGAAGCCGCCCTGCCCCTTGCTGGATGTTCCCACATGTTCCTGTTGGTGTGAACGAGTCGGACCCGACAACCTGCTGCTGCTTGACATGTGAAAGACAATCACATCCACACAATCTGTCCCGGTCATGTCTGAAAACAGCTCGATCTCTTTGCCTAGTCTAAAGCTCAGTTTCCAGGGTCAGTTATACCACATGACAATCTAAGCCAGTTTAACCAGGAAGTACAGGTGAGCGTTTCACCAAATAATTACTTATTTGATATAATACTGAGTTATACATCATTTCTTTCTCGGCCCAAACAGTTAACTGTCTGTATTTGCAGCTGTGCAAAAAACTTCACCAGCCTTTTCTTCCAGTTGAAAGACGGAGGCTGGGAACGTGGACCAGTGCACCCTTCAACCCTCCGGGGCCTAACGACTGGGGATCTTTCCAAAATACCGAGGCCCTCTCTTGCGGGCCTGGCATCGAGAGAGCAGCCGAGGTATTTCCACGTGCTGCAGAGAGTCAGCTGCAGTGCTGCTTGGCAAGGCAGCGCGTTCCCCTGCTGCTCCACCCAGCAGCCCCGAGCTCTCCGACCGAGAGGAAATACCAACGTGTGCTGCTAAAACAATGTGGTTTCCATCTGAGAGGAGTGCGGCACTTTAAAACCTTCTTCTCCAGCTCTCTCTCTCTCTCTCTCTCTCTCAGCTTTGGACATGAAAACACTTTCCCTCTCGAGCTTTAATCAGCAGAATCTCACCCTTCTTCTTCCCCCTCTCCTCCTGCCACCTCAGCTCTTCTGATAGTCGTCACACGGCTGTCGCAAAGAGAGGAGTGCTGAAATGTGGGAACACAGGAACTCCTTAATGCCTTCACACTCCAGGCCTCGGCCCAAATCAAACATGGCTGCGCACATTAATGTTAGACCACCGGAAAAGAAGAAAGGCTGAAGCTCAGGGCGTTGAGGGCTGGGAGGACGTCACAGTGACCATTAACAAACACGATTTCTTTTCTCACATTTGAATCCGTTTGTTTGGATAACAGAATGGTGAAGACGTCCCACTGACCCTCCAGAGACTCAAGAGCCTTTACGAGGCTGAAAAGCAGAGTTTTACTTTCCGCCCTTCACCACAGGAAGACGAGTTTGGGTGGTGGCAGAGTTCTCCGCAGGTTTACGGCTGAAAGATGAGAAGTCGGGTTGAGAAGCTGCACCTTCTTTCTGTCAAAACGTCACCTTCCATAAACAGAAGTCACAATGACTCTGAGAAAGCAGAGAAATACTCTTCCACTCCCACACATTTCCCCTCAACTACTCTGTATATCCCACTTAAAACTGGGGCTGTGGAAGAAAAACACTGGTTTCCTTCAGCTCAGAGCAGATTTAAAGCTGTGCTGCAGCAGAAATATGAAATCCAAGGGCGTTACAGCCTGATGTGACCACAGGAACTGGGTGTGAAGTACTGTAGGAGCTCGGGCTCTCTAAAATAGAGTTTAAACGTCGGCCAGAAGGGTGAGCTGACAGTGAATAAGTTACAAAATGTAGAATAATAGGTTTTCTCTTGTATCGGGAAGGTCACAGGGTTGATGCTGCAGCCGAGAAAGAGGCAAGTAAACTGTTCTCGAGCAAGAGAGCTGAGAGAAACAGATCAGCTGTTTATAACAGAATTATATTAAGTTAAAATCCAGTTTGGTGCGGGTTTGAGTTTCGGGTTTGGTTTTGGTTGGTGTTGATTTCTTGGGCCAGGTATAGTTTGCATTAGATTTCGTTTGGCTTTAAAAACAGGTTTGAGTTCAGTTTTTCCAAATACTAGCGATGCAAAACTAATACCTACACAAATATCAAATTGGTTAGCTTGAAGGGGAAACCACAAAGTCTTCAACAGAAATTTGAATAAAAAATTGGCTCCTATATAAAGAAACCTTCCCTGTGTTGTTGCCCTGCTGTGAATCTTGTTTCTCATCTGAAACAAATATGAAGAAGAAGTGAAAATGGAGCTGGAATGTTTAAAAAACATGGAAAAAATAAAATATGTAATTTAACCACAGCAGCAGCAGCGGCTCAGGCTGCAGACTGGATCACATCCATGATATCAGCAGCCTTAACTATGCCTCTCACACACACACACACACACACACACTATTATACAGACACACACACACAGCTGGTGCTTAACCACCTCTGGTGACCCAAATCGTTCCAACTGTACAGACTGAGTTTCCACAGCATCTGTTCCGGCCACATGTGTGTATCTAACATGGCTAATATGGCTAATCCCTCGGCCACGCGCACACACACACACACACACACACACACACACACACACACACACACACTTATTCAGACTGAAGGGACGAGTGGTGGGTTGATATCAACAAACCAAATCCCTGTTTGACCTCCTATCAGAGCAGCTGGTGACTGAAAACATTTCATTTGACAACAAACTCAAACTCTCAGCAGCGTCATCCAGACGTTATTTGGAAATCTGTAGTTTGGAAGGTGTTCATACAAATCTGAATTTGAGTGACTGTGGACGAGAGGTTCAAATTCAGAGGAGAGAGTCTGTTTAGTTAAATATCTACATGAGTGTGAACCGTCACGTACACGTCAGCAGCACCTCACTGCTAACCCAAGAGCAAAGAGGACTCAGACTCTGTATTTGGGCAGAAATCATCACAGGGCAGACGAAGGTGTCGTAAACATGAGCTATAAGGCCGGCGTCCTCACAGCGAGGACACGAGCTCTGGTTTGATGGAGGAGGGAAGGTGTACACCTGAAGGAGACCCCTGATGCACAAGGCCGAGAGCCTCGGGCACAAATTAAAGCCTGAAGGGGAAGAGGGAGGCCAGGAGATAAACTGCTGGTTATTAAGGTCACAGCTGATCCTGTGTTTCAGTCCAACTCAGCAGGAGGAAGGTTTTCACTCAGGGACGCACTATATCTATCGTTGCTGATAGATTGTCATGACAGATAAATGTATCGTCCCATGAAGTGAGAAATACATTTTTCATTCTGATGATTCAACCCCATGGAGACCTTATTTGCGATGACAGTGATAACAATGTGCAGCACCGGATTCCGAGAGGAGGAAAATTACAAAGTTTAAACACAACAGATCTAATTAGTAATTAGAGGTGTTTGAAAAAAAGGCTGAAATAATCAACGACAAAATCACATGATTAATAGACTTAGATGACGAGACCAACTAGTTGCATATCAACAACCTACATGCCTTGTGTGCTGTGACGAAGAGGAGGAAGAGGAGGAAGCGGGGGGGAACTGAGGAGGAGGAGGAGGAAGAGCGGCTCCGATTTCATTACATTCTCTACATGAGTAAAATGCCTGAGAGGCTCGTGCCTGCTTCCCTCCCTGCTGAGTGTGTGTGTCTCTGTGTGTGTGTGTGTGTGTGTGTGTGTGTGTGTGTGTGTGTGTGTGTGTGTGTGTGTGCGTGTGTCTGTGTGTGTATTCGAGCACTTCTTCTAACTCCCTCTTTCTCTCTGTCAAGATTTTCTAGAATGGATTTATCCCACAGGGTCGCTCTGGGCCACTGCTGCAACGAGAGATGGAGAGAAGCAGATAGGAACAGAAAAGAGGGAGAGGGAGAGAGAGAGACAGAGAGAGAGAGAGAGAGAGAGAGACAGAGAGAGACAGAGAGAGACAGAGAGAGACAGAGAGAGACACAGACAGACAGACAGACAGAGAGAGAGAGAGAGAGAGAGACAGAGAGAGAGACAGAGAGACAGACAGACAGACAGACAGACAGACAGACAGACAGACAGACAGACAGACAGAGATAGAGAGACAGAGATAGAGAGAGAGAGAGACAGAGAGAGACACAGACAGACAGACAGACAGAGATAGAGAGAGAGAGAGAGAGAGAGAGAGAGAGACAGACAGACAGACAGAGATAGAGAGACAGAGATAGAGAGAGAGACAGAGAGAGACACAGACAGACAGACAGACAGACAGAGAAGGAGAGACAGAGATAGAGAGACAGAGATAGAGAGACAGAGATAGAGAGAGAACCTACAACACAGATATTTACAGTAAAAGTATTTTTCTGTCGTTGTATATTCAGGATCTTCTGGCAGCTCTGCTCATGTTACATTCAAGCCAATAAACACTAATGAATTCAAATCAATTGAGAAGGGAGGCGCTGAGTAATGCTGCAAATCTCACACTCACACACTCACACAGGAGGACTTGCACACTAACTGACTGACTGTGCCCCCCCCCCACACCTTAACAGCTTTCCTCACAGCAGCTGTGACATTTCATGCTCAGAAAAAAATATGATCGAGAGAGAGAGAGAGGAAAGAGAGAGAGAGAGAGAGACGCACAGTGATGATCTGCAGCGACTCCAAACTGCTTCAGAAGCTGCTGCATCAACAGGTGGTGTTTTCACCCTCCTCCATCAGGACGGCTGCACTGTGCTGTGTTTGCTGTCATTAGCTGGTACTGGTAGGTCTGGTATGTGTCAGATGTTCCTTCAAGGCGTTCTTGAGATCTTATCTTCACAGAGTGGGACAGTCAGACGGACAAACTGAACACACGAGTCCTCCGGCCACATGGTGTCGCTGACGCGCAGCCACGTGATCATTTAGCCCAGAACCGATTCTGATGACACCACGGTGATGTCGCCGTTTGTTCATCAGCTGACCTTCTGATGCCACATTGTCCGGCGCCATCTTGTTTAAAAAAGAAAAAAAGTAGTAACCACATTTGGAAGAGTGGGGGGTGGAGCCTGTCTGTGAACTCAAGGACACGCCCACCTACACTTGCACCCATTGGACAGTATTAGCTGTCAATCACACTGTGGTTTCGACCCCCTCAACACATCTTATGCTTTATGGTCTGTTTGACTCTAAATGATAATTATTCACTAAATGAACATCAGCTGATTGAAGAAGACTTGAAACTAGAGATTGAGAAATAAACTCCTTCATGTTTACTGACGTTATAAAGTCATTTTCTCAAAGACTTCTATAGAAACTACTATCGCCCCCTGCTGGTGGTTTGAGAGACCGGAGTCCACGTTCATTTCCACATGTTTTTAAAGTTCTGGAGGAACGAGGACCCAGGTGTGTGTTTGTGTGTCTGTGTGCGTTACGTATGTGTGAAAACAGGATGCTGGAAAAAAAGGCAGAGGGGAACTGAGAGGCCGCCCCAGGCAGGACGCACACATCCTGATGAGAACACAGACACACACACAGACACAAACACTCATGGTAAGAAAAACACTTTTGCATCAAGCGAGAGAAAGAGACGCACAAACACAGAGGCAGCGAAGCCAAGACCGTCCGTCCTCACCGTCACTTAACGGGGGACATAGTCAACCTCAAGAATAGACCTACAAGTCCCACAGTCCCACAGACGCAGACACTTTCAGACCACAGGACATGAGCCGCCTCTCATTTTACAAAATCTGTATTTTGACATCCTGCGGTTCAGATTAAGATCAACCACCACCTATTTTAGATTTGGCTTCACACACAAACAAAGACAATTTGCATACTTTAGAAAGCTCATTCAATTGGGGGGGGGCGGGGGGGGCGGGGGGTGTCATCGACACCAAAGCTCAGCAACATTTAATGAAACCCACAATTTGAGCCGAGGCTACAACAGGAAGTTTCTAGTCCATAAAGAGGAGTTTAAACTCCATTAAAACAGTGTGGGGTGACACACACACACACCCACACACCCACACCCGCACACACACACCCACCACCCACACCCACACCACACACACACACACACACACACACACCCATATAGAACCGAACTGATATTTAGTGTATTTTTCATGCATATTTAACTCCATTAAAAAGCACAGACTTGTAATCAGGTTGTTGTAGGAAACAGAGGAACCTGATAATTAACATTTTAACGGTGTCAGTTTTCCTGCTGGCACTCCGGTCTTTCTATTCCCATGAATCTGTCTGAACTCCACGCAGCAGGAGGGTTGTTATCCGATGTGGAGAAGCCTGATGTTTGCAGTTATGACAGCAGTGACCCCGGCATGGGGAGAAACCCAGCCGAGGTAGGAGAGCGTGTGCAGCCACCTCATCAGCTCCAGTCAGGGATTGTCCCAGGACGTGATGTGTGGCGGAGGTCCACCAGGAGCCGGGACTCTACAGGAAAGTGTCTCCATTGTTCTGCTGGAGCCTGCGTCTCACATTACATCATCTCTCCATTACTCTGCAGCAAATCCCCACAGCCCTTCAACGTGGGAACAGACGTCCTTGTTCTACTTGGACGACACCGACAGAGATAACACATCACACGCAGAACAGCTGAAGAGGTGGATGTGGAGGAATCTATTTAACTGCCTGACTGAAAGGTGGAGGATCTAATCATTCCAGTTAAATACTTGCACCAAATTTGGAGAATGATCATGTGACGGACGTAAACTCTAACACATAATGTCTCCGTCCACTGTCTGTCACCTCAGCAACAACTATCACAGCAGCTCCTTCAAACTAAAAGCTCTTCAATATAATAAAATCACAAACTGAAACTTGGTTGCCATAGTAGCACAGATGCGAGGAGGAGTCACGAGTGTTTAAGTTACTTCACTGTAAAACCAAATCCAAACCTGTCCTCTCCTGCAGCTGCAGCAGTGACTCAGCAGAACGCAGCAGCAGTGACTCAGCAGAACGCAGCAGCAGGGACGGAGCTGCCGCAGGACGATGACTGAGCGGGGCTGGGGATTAGCCTTGTTAGCGGCTGTTAGCGGCAAAATCCGTCCATGGAAAGCCATCGTCCATCAGGGGAGAGCGAGGCGGAACAGAAAATCAATTCACGGCGGCTCGGGCAAGGTCGCCCTCCACCGAGGAGACACCTGAGGCTGAGCCGCCCTCCACCGAGGAGACACCTGAGGCTGAGCCGCCCTCCGGGAGAGACGGCTTTATCAGAATAAATCACTTTTCTGACGTGCGGCTCCTTGGTCTCTGCTACTTGTGCAGGTGGTTTTGATCAAAGTAAATAAATCAAACGTTAAGCTGTTCAGGTCGGTTCACTTTCAGATTTGGGACGAAGTCAGTGAGCGTGGAAGTTGACAGCCAAACACAAGACCGACCACAAAGCACTTCACGGTGTTCAGAGAGAGCCCAGGGACAGATAACAACTCTGCCAGTCACGTGTCCAGTCTCCTGCACTTGTTGTCATGTTGAACTAATGTTGACCACAACAGCAACAACAACACAACGCGCTCCACTGACAGACGGAGTGATGAACCTGTGGGTTGTATTCCCCCCCCCCAGCAGGTGGTCCTCTGAACAGTGGTGACGGACTGAACTTGTGGTATTCTGGTCACGCTGCGATCTGCTTGCTACTGTAAAACACAGCAAGTCCTTTTCCTCCTCCGTCATGCACCTCCAGGAACAGCTGTGCCTGCACTCCCACAATGCATCAGTCAACATGGAGGTCAAAGCAGCGCGCCACCTCTTCACGCTGCTGACAGCAGATCCACATCTAAATCACTGGAAAACAAGAGTGATCTTTGTCCGTCACATCTGGTGATTTCATTCTAAACACAATTATGCAGCGACCTGTGAACTGCTCAGCGAATCAGTGACACTTACCTGCTCTTCTGAATCTCAAGAAGGAACAAGAGGGTTTCTACCAACGAGATGAAGAGTTATCTCACTCAATCAAGTAAATGAATGATTAACAGCTTAAAAACATATCTATTTTTGAGGAGAACTACAGCTAAGGCACGGGATTTGCTTCATGGAAATGGGATTTGGTCGATTTTGGGTCATTATGCAGACAAACAGTCAAACATAACTAATCCACCCGTATAAACAACGCTCTGCAGCGCCACCACTGGTAGTTTCAATGATGCAACATTACAAGAGAGGACGAGTCACCGTTGGAGCAGATTGAACTTTAACAACCTCCACTGCAGCAGGAGGATGGAACAGGAAACATCAGAGAACCAGACACAAGGTTCATGCACTCGTCAAAGTGCTGGACAGTGTCGATCTACAGGATGTGGACCAGCTCAGCTCCTCCCACCTCTGTCCTGCACCAGCCTCCCACGCACCCGATGGAACAACTAACACACGATGGAACAAATCCCCGTCCAGCAGAGCATCCAGCTCCTCCTGCCGGGTTCATCTCCACACCGGGGACCTCTCACCACTCCCTCTCTCCCTCTCTGTCTCTGTCTCTCTCTCTCTCCCTCTCTCTCTCTCTCTGTCTGTCTCTCTCTCTCTCCCTCTCTCTCTCTCTCTCCCTCTCTCTGCCAGTCTGACCTGCTGTGTGCTTCCTCTTCTCTCTTCGGTGTCTCCACCTTTTTGTGCTGCCGTCTCTTTCATCCTTCCTTTGATCTCCAGAGAGTTCCCTGTTCTCTGCGTCTCCGTCCGACCTCAATATCTGACAGATGCTGTCCACGCCCATCCAGACCACACACACACACACACATACACAGAAACACACACACACACAGGGAAAATGCGCACACACATGCAGGAGAAACTTCGCACACACACACTGCGCACACACACTGAGCTTTTGTTTTCTTTCACCTGCAAAATTTGGAAAAGGTTGGAGAATAAACTATAGTGTGTATGTTGTTTGTTGGTTGTGATAAAACCCGGTCATAAGAGAAATAATTTCCTTCTTGAATAAGACGTTTGTTTTTGGGGACGACGACCAGCTAATGTCAAATCAACAATGTTTCAGCTTCTCTGTATCTAACCCCCCCCCCAGGTAGTACATATTTCTTCAATCTCTGCCTGATATGGAATGTGGCCTCGAAAGCCGGAGCTGCAGCAGAGGAAATCCACACTTCACAAATCAGGTGTCAGCAGAAATAAGTCAGTCTGGACACACACACACACACACACGGACAAACACACACACACACACACACTTTAACAGTCTTATCTGCGACTGTCAGTTTGTGGAAGTGTGAAGACAGGATGCAGCAGTGGGAAGTGTGCGAGGCCGGAGGTGCTGCTTGTCACAATCATTTCCCCATTAGCTTCCCCTCACTCACTCCTGAGTGAGTGAAAGCATAAAAAATAACAATACATCTGCAAAAAAAATTTATTCACTGACGCATTTCCCGAAGAAATTAAAGTAAATTATTTTACGTATAAATCTAGAGTGAAAATCCTTTTGGGGGAGCTCAGAGAACGACTGCAAATATTAAATCATTTAAAAAAACGCATGACTGATTCAAACCAGAGCTTCTAGTGACACATCACAGAAGTGGAAACTGGAAAGTGCTCTTCTTTTCCTCTCAGACTACATCTCCCAGAATCCCACTGGGAAACGCCATGAAAGTGAGTCTTTGTGCGTCGGCAGCACACACACTTCAGCGGAGCCACTTTCTAGTAAAGAAACCTTTTCTACTTCTAACTCGTGGCTTTGTGTTCGTCAGCTCTTCTTCACACAGACATGATTTAATTCATGTTATCACTGATTTATTAAATCTGCAGACTAGACAGATCATAAGATCATGAGCAAGCAACAGAATCTTATTAACCAATTTACATATTTGTAATACTGAAGCTATTTTTACACGCCAGCTGAAGGGACTTTTCATAAACAGGACATTATAACTTTATTTGTTCAGGGGTTGCAAATAATAATTACTTTCATTATTAGTCAGAAGAATTGTGAAACAGTAATTGCTATCATTTTCTATTAGCAAAAGCAACATCTATTCAAAGACCTGTTTTGTCTGATCAACACTTCAATTCTATTCAATTCACATCAATGAACGAGAAAAACATCACGAAACATCACAAAAACGTGAATGGATGAACACAACCCCAACAGCTCTAATTTCTCCCCTTTTGCCAAAGAGTCATATTTACAGTTTATATATTAACATAAGTCAAAGTCCAGATTTCATCCCTTTACCTTCAGAATGATTCAGATCCTCTGAGTGGCGGGCGCTCTCCCTGGCAGCTCGCCGTCGCTCCCTGACTGACCTGCAGAGCGTCTGAGGGGCTGTCTGGCCCCGGGTTCTCAGACGGTGTCACCAGGAAAACTCTCCCCAGGAAACACCGCCGCTCTGTCTCCATAATTCAGGTGCATGATTTTTATCTGCTGCATTATTTAACCGTGGCACAGTTGCGACTTTGATCCAAATCTGTCACTTCACCTCACAGTCCACTCAGGGTGACGGGGCCCTTCTGGCCTGGACACCACACACACACACACACACACACACACACACACTGAGCGCAAGAAATACCCCCAAGCAATATGCACCCCCCTGCACAAAAACACACAAAAATGCAGACTATGCACATACACACGTGCACAATGCTGAGACCACAGATGAAAGAATTTATAATAAATGCAAATTCTGACTCTGCGGCAGAGAAGAAGAGATTTCTGGGAAAAGAAAATTGCAGATTTATCAATGAGAAAATAATATACTGTTATTGGATCATAGATAGATTTGCCTACTCGCCTGCAGTATTGGATGAACTTCAGAGGCCGGTATCGGTTACAGAGTATTCAGCCCCTAGTTGCATTGTGGGTAATGTAGGCGCCAGGATTTGACAGCTACAAGAATGCATGGAATATAAAGAATCCTCTCTGTGGCTCTGCTGACTGAATTTTCTTTCCCTGGGAGTGAGTACATGAAATGTACTCCCAGTTCACTCGAGGACACCGTTTACACTCGTCTCAGTTTCTGTTGAAAGTCGCCTCCTTGTCTTTCGGGGGTCTCTGTGTTTTCGTTGGCTGACCGACCCCTCGCTCGCTCACGTCTACGGTTTCCTTTGCATTCCATTGTCTTTCTATTTTTGTCTCTGTCTCATTTCACACTCTCTAGTTTTAAGTGTTCACACTCTTTCTCTACCTCCTTTTCAAAACCTCACACACCTTTTCCCCCCACATTTTTTCCTAATCGTCCCTCGCTGCTATCCGCTGCTTTCCCTGTGTCCATTTATGGGCCGTGTGCTCAGAGCTGGATCTCCTTCAGGCGGACCAACACAGGGTCAACATCTCCCAGGATTTAAGAGGGACTGGAGTCCTGCCCGGCTGCATCACCAGAGAGCAGCAGCTCTGAGCCTGAAGCCCGGACACAATCTGACAACACACAGGGAAACAGGCGGGTCACCAATCACCTGTTTGTAGGTAAATGACCCTCAACTCTATGAAAACCCTCGTTAAAGACAGCTGGGAAGAAGCAAATGAGAAATGACACAGATTCCTTTAACTTTTCTAAACCACAGATGATTAGATTTAGCTCCTGACCTAAACAAGACCATGTTTAGGTTTGTTCCTCACAGCCTCATGGTCACGTAAACACAACATCACATCACAACAGCAGAAATTAAATGACAGCTGTCAATCTTTAACAACTCATTCCGTCCAGGGGAGCTTCAGGAAGCAGATCATTGTCTCTACAGGTTGTTGCTAAGCTGAAGAAAATACCAGCTGACAGGCAGCACGTTTTGTTTACACCAGGTAATCAATTATGAAGTTTCTCTTGCTCAAACATGTGTTTTAAAAGGAGTATTTGTGAGATATGTATCCCAACATGAACAGGCTCTCAGATGTGATATTGTCGCTGTGCAGACGTGCAGTGGGACTTGAGTTTCAATTTTCTGCATCGGTACAATCTCCCTAGTTTGCTTATTTTGCAAAACACAAGCCTTTCCATCCGAGCCAATGAGCAGACAACTTTGTTCCCCGACGTCTACACAGGCTGAGCAGGTAGAGACACGTTTGATTTCTTTGCCCAGTGCAGCAGCTGATGGACACAATCAACCTGCTGCCCTCAGTGTCCTCAACACTCCAGATCATATCATGGAGGATGCTCACGAATCCCAAACATCACAACCACACTGACTGAGGTGCAGGAACCTTTTTGAAGAACATCTCTCAAACTGTCCCGAGCAGAAAACAACCTCACAGGCTCAGCAGCAGACACTAGGGCTGTCACGTTCAAATTTAAAATATAGAGTCTAGATATGTGTCGGAAAACTGAGGAACATTCTTCCTTTTCCACTTCCAGCAACATATACTCATTTTCGACTGGTGTCATTTCTTGTTTTGAATCAGTTTCTTATCTGGAGCGCATGCTTCTGCTCTCACAGGTGAGTTTCCCTCTGAGGATGAATAAAGACTCAAATCATTTTATATTTTATTCTCTTATCAGTCGCAGCACATTTCCCATCGTCCTTCCTCCGCCCTCAGCATCGCTTCCCTAACGCACGAGGACCGGCTGTAATTAAGTCAAGTGTCTGGAGGCTCCGCCCACCTGCTGCCTCGCTGGAGCTCTGCTGACGCTCACTGAAGCTGACCAATACTTCATTATGGCCTAAGTGAAAGAGGATCGATAGCAGCCAGCGATGCAGTCCAGTCTGACCGGCCTCCGTCTGGCTTCAGTGTGTCAGGCATCAATCACCGGCAGAGAGCGACGGGGGGAGAAAAGCTGAACGGTGAAGTTTCCCAGTGAAGAGCAGGCAGCTTCTGAGGAGTGCTGATAGCAGCAGCGTGCGACTGGCAGCTTTTGTGATGACACTAAGGAAAAGCAGGGTTTCACTGCGAGATGAGATATCAAGCAATGTGAAGAAGAAGTGGTGCCGGACCCTTCCGCTGCCTGGAAGCTTCATGCTGAGGAGAGGCCGTCGTTAATCTCCATCAGACATCAAGAATATCGACACAGCTGCGGCAGGAACGGACATCGTGAAACACGTCTGCAAAATGATTGATATCGAAGACGCCACTTCTCTCCAGTTCTGAAGAAGAGAGCTGACAAAGCCTCTTGGATGAAGGTCCAGTTCAGTAGCGTCTGAACACTAAGACTCCAAACTGTGTTCCGATCGAGAGCAGAACTTGGACGTCTCGTGCAAAATTAGTTTTTTCATACACCTCATTTTTCAGTTATCATCAAAAAGCTTGTTGTTGGTCTTATTTAACTTTATAGAAAAATATATTTTCCCTTTATTCATAAGAGGCTTGATGCAAAGAGAGTAGAAAAAAAAAGAAACAGAACGGCAGTAGAGCACAAACCTCCGCCAAGGCCCAACAGTTAGATTCAATACACTCATAGATGTCAGTGCCTGATTTTCTACTTATGTAGGTTTAGTTTCCACTCCAAGTATTTACACAGGTGAGACACAACCAAGTGGGAATTTACACATAAAAGTCCAGTGGGTTGTGATAAAGCAACGAGCAGTAATACTTCAGAAAGCAGATATCTCCGTGCACTGACCTCGTCACATCAGTGCTGGAAAACCACAAAGACCTTTAGAGAGCCACATTCAGGAACCAGGACGCTCCCTGCCCATTGTCGGCATCTTTCTACGCCGATGATACTGTCCTCTCACAAAGAGACTTCCTCAGCTGAAAGGCCGTGGTCCTGAATGGACGGACGGACAATGAAGAGGACATCGAGTCTCAGTGAACGTGGTCGTCCCTGTGACCCCGCCCTCCACAGGGAGGAGGGCTACTCTGTAGTCTCAAAGATGAAAGAGACTGTAAAAACTTTATAGCGCCAAAAATTAAATGAGGGATTAAACTTGCATCCGACAGAGTTTGACAGAAATGTTCATCAAATTCGACATGTTCATGACATTGATTTCTGGTCGAGATATAAACTCTGTCCGAGGAAAACTTGACTTTGACGACTTCTGGTTGAAACATGTTCTGGATTATGACCATTGAGTCAGACGTGTGTGTGTGGGTTTGATTATATTTGTCTTTGAACAAAGGGGTTCGGCTAATGGCCTCCACCGAGCAGCACTACTGGCAATAAACTGCACGTCTTCAATAATATTTCCACGGGACTTCGGGAGAATAATCCCAGACAGACGGCGAGGAGGGCGAGTGAAGAAACACAACAACTATTCACTGGACGGATATTAAACAAATCATCACAAGTCCCAGTTATAAGTGGAAACATTCCCGAAGATCAACTTCCTCATTTTTTAAATCGACTGAGCGGCTCCTCAGCCTCCGAGCTGCTTCAGCCGTGATGTGAGGTAACGAATCACAAACCTCTTCCCTCTCCACTGTCGTCACCTGAGCTGACTCTGAGGCTCCTCAGTTTATTCTCCACTTTACACGAGTGAAGCTCCGACACACTCGCACCGTGTTAATCCAGATTAACGCCTCGTCTGGGCTTTTCCTTCACGCCGCTCATTCACTGTGACGGAAATCCTGTTAATGCAATCGCTCGGTTCGGCCATGAAAATCAAAGTGGTCAAAGCTTTGTGTGACTTTGGCTGAGTTCTTTAAATAGATTCATCAGTTTGGTGATCGTGAACTATTCCTCTGGATTGAGCGGTTTCCCCGGAGCTGAACGCTGAGCTCCTGTTTCCAAATCCACTGGATTAAATAACTCAGAGCAGTTGTTTGTGTCCGTCTGAAGAATGTGCGTCGAACATTCACTTTACTTTGAGCTCTGTCAATCTCGGAGACCGTCCCCTATAGTTCGATGAGGATTTAGCTCCAGCAAGTAATTTTTGGACTTCCGTCGAAGACTCCATGTTGTGTCTCTGCACCGAGTCCGATGAGTTTCTCCACCAGAAACACAAGCAATCATACTTTGTGTTGTCGATCATCATCGTCGATCAACAACGTCAAAGTTTCTCCATCAGGAAACACAACAGCATTCAACGTTTAAAGGAAGTGCACAAGGAATAAACTCCACAACCAGATGAACACACTACAGGTTGATCATGTTTGAATTATCCCAATTCTCTCAACTTCTACCGTACACAACACAAGCAAAGCAGTGGAACCACAATGCACTTGGACAACACACAACCTTTCGCTTCATGGGAGTGCTGATAAAGTTACGGGTTAGAAACACTGATGAATATCTGTGGATTAGTCACTAAAAGGCCCCTCGCTGATTCAGATATGAAAAATATAGTCTGGTGTGGGTTTAAATAACTTCATGGTTTCAGTCCAGTTTCCACAGTGGAAGCAGAAGCAGTTTCGTGCAGTTACACAACTGAGGACCGGCTCCGATCCAGAGGACTCTGGCCATCCAGTGAGAAAAGGAGCCATTCCTCAAATACTTCAGTTCACTTGGAACAATAATGCATGAGTCCAAACACAGGCCTGCAGCTGCTGCCTGGAGTCCAACTCGGGTTTCATAGAAAAAGAACCAACACAACATCGCTCCAGATTGTGACTGTTGGGATTGTGTAAGGAACAAAAATCATAGACAACAAGCAGGATGGAATAAACGCACATGGACGGTGACACTGCCGACTAATTGCTCTCCGAGGAGATTTATGGCCGTTTTAAAAACATCGACACGGCCGAGACACATCCATCACACCCCCGACTGAGGCAGCGGTAATTAAAAATGTGAGTTTGAAATAAACGATCCCTGTGCCGGGTCACGGAGTCACCCACAGAGGCCGAGGCCACCAGGGAGGGAACCAGCGCTCAGTGAATCACGATCAGTGACGGAGAAAAATCCACAAAGTCCAGAAGGACCATGGAGAAAATATCCCTGGAGGCAACAAATGTCCCAATTAAATACATATTCCTCAATCATTCACAACAATTTGCTTTTCTTTAACCCTTTATTCCACCTGGTGTGTGTTTGGTGATTGTACAGATGCACGACACGATGAATTCAGAGATTTCTGTGCAACAAAATAAATCTCATCTAAAACCACATATGGTCAAACTACATGTGTCTCTCTTATGAATCTCCTTCTTTAACTGCAACAAAAATAAATTTAGAAAAATCAATATTTAAGCCATTGTAGCACAAAATCTGTAGTTTCCCTCTAGTTTCACACAAACCCAGCTACACACACACACACAAGCACAGATTCGGTGTCACTATGCAAACAGATGTGAGAAAGACGAACACAATCCGCCACGTTGTGAACTAGATCTTCATCGTGAGTCATTTTCATTTCAGCTTTAAAGGAGATTTAATATTTGGAGCCACAACTATCACAGAAATACAGAGTCACAGGCTTTCATAATAAATCTGAATGTAAAATTCCATTTTCTGATTCAAACTCTGGATCACCTGAGCGTCAAGGTTCCTGAGCTCACACCTCATTTTGTAGATTTACAGATTTCTGTTATGGTACAGGTAAGTAGAATAATCTCTGATCCCTTCTGTTACACGGGCGACGGATCTTGTGTGTGCAGACCGAGCCCCGTGCAGTGTGTGTGTTACTCGGGGCTCTGAGTTGTGTTGCTCCCTGAGGCTGATCTGAGAACAGAGAGTCGCTGAGTCACATGTGTCGGTCTCTGCCAGCGTCCAGACGACAGCCAGAGCCCTGCGGCTACACACTGTGTCTGTCCCACGACCAGTCAGAGGTCCTGTCCCATGAATCCACTGAGGCCGTGTGCGTGTGTGTATGTGTGTGTTTGTGTGATCTGTCTTTTATTTTGGAGATCACAGCTCTGTGTCCCCAGCTGATGAACCTCAGTGACGAGCCCTGGCTTGACACTCGGACACAGAGAGACACACACACACACACACACAGACAGACCGTCCACACCTCCCTTGTGATGATGCTCGTTGCCATGGACACCACATCATCTAGTCCCAGTGAACGACAACAAGTTGTGTTCATTTATTGTGTTTATTTGGTTCAGTTCCATTTACTTTACATATTTAACTGCGTTACGTCAACTAGATAAACTGGTTCTAGTTGACCAGTTAGTAAACGGATCCAAGTCAGGTTTCATGAGCGCACAAGCAGACACACACACACACACACACACCTATGTAACATGCTGAGTGGAATTGTGTGTGTGGAGGAATGTCTCTGCAACGTGCACGATTACCGTGTCACCCTGACACTCCTATTAATAGCACTGCATTTAGCCTTTGTGTGTGTGTTTGTGTGTGTGTGTGTGTGTGTGTGTGTGTGTGTGCATGATGCGACTAGACAACAAACAAACTTTCAACCAGAACATTTGTTTTGGTTGATTTTCGGAGCGCTCCATCTCCCTACTCCTTCACTGATCGATGCCCATGTGCCACTGAGCAAGGCACCCTCACACCTTAACGTGAGGTCCAGCGCCACAAGAAGAAACAAACACACACACAGACACACACCCACACACTCAGAGACACACACTCAGATGAAAGTGCTATGTGATCCAATTCACCTCTGCTAACCTGCTGCAAAGTCAGACACAGTGAACTTGTATTTAGAGCCACTGTGTTGAAGGTTCAGTTTCCACCCCAGTGTCTTTGAGCTTGCCCTCGAGCAAGGCATTTGACCTCATACAGATAAGTGAGGAGCGATGTGAGCTGCAAGGAAACATAAGAGAATAAATACGTGCAGGATGTTGAAGGACATCATCATCTAATTATATAATTATACTACTTCATTCTAATCAAACATATCTATTGTATGGTTACATTTTACAAATAGTTCTATTCAGACTTTTTTGATTTACTGTTTGTTCCCAGTTTAGGAATCTGGTTGCCATGTGACCTCATCCTCCTTTCATCCAATAACAATCTCTCTTTATACATTTCTTCTATTTTCTTTGCTTCCTGTTTCTGTGACGTCCATGATGATGCAGAGACGCACATCAAACCATGTCCGCGTGCCTTTGAGCAGGGCACTGAACCTGGACTAATAAGAGAAACAACCCAACGGCTCAACTCCAGTCCTGCTATGAAAAAAAAAGAATTGTGTTTTCATTCAAAACAACAAGATGCCCGTCGCTCCACAGGTGGCAAGGCACCAACACTGCCAGGGTTGTGGGTTTGATTCCTCACGATATTGTACTACAGAAAAATACAAATATAGTATTGGAAGTAAGCAGGTTTAGATGAAACCATCAGGTAAACTATCTATTGTACGTATAAAAAAAACATCTCTACGTCATAAATCTGCAGTTTTCGACCCCCCCCACACCCACCCACCATGCCCCCGTCAGCTAAGCTGTCGCCCTGATTGGTCCAATTACCCTGATTTACCAGGTCAACAACGCTGTTGACCTATCAGTGGACAGCAAGAGCCCCCCCCCCACCCCACCCCACCCCCCGTGAGACTGACGAGTGACTTCCGGTCGCTGCTCTCCAACAGATGAAGACAAACAGCCCGATGAGGAGCAGCTCTGGTGAAACACTCTGGCGTTCATCCAGCGGTGATTGGAGAATCACTCCTAATCGTCAAATTGAATCAAGAGCTAACAAACCGTATTACGAGGCTGAGGACCTCGTCAGCGCCACTTAAACTCAAATCAGAAGAGAAGCTGCCTGCTTGTTTTCTGCTGCCCACAAAATTAAAAGAAAACAAAAGTTATATTTAAGTGGTTATTTCTGCTTTTAAACGTTTATTTCTATTCGGAACAAAGTTGATTTAGCTGCTTCCAGACCTGTGTTGAACCCGGAGCAACTGTCTGTGTCAGCTGCTGCAGACATTCTCCTGCAGGACATTCTGAAGACGTCCTCCGGAGTGTCAGAGGTCACAGAGGTCAGGTGTGTCAAGAGGGATAAAGAAATAGGGCTGAACTGTACAGTGAGGAGTGAGGCTCGGGTCACACACACACACAAACATCTGAATTTCCCAACGTCATCTTCTCTAATTCAACCGAAGTGTCGACCACGAGGAGATGAAGATGAATCACTGCAGCGATGCTTCTGTTGTTAAGTGACACCTCCCCTCCCTCCCCCCCCATCCCCCCACACACACACACACACACCATATTCACCACAGGGGGGTTTAACAGGGTCACCTATATGAGGAACCCCGAGGTCATGAGAAGCGGCCGAGTGGCGGCGAACCAGCGGCGGCTAAATAAACCCCCGACAGGTGGTCACACACATCTCTCTCTCTCTCTCTGCTCGTGTTCTTCAGCAGCTCCGGAAACACAACACGCCTTCAAACGCTCGGGGGGGAAATACAAAAAACAATCCTCATCACTTCTACCTGAAAATTAATTTCCTGAGCAGAACCAGCAAAAACAAACGCAGCGAGGAGAAGGACTGGAAACGGCTGCCGAGCGCTGGGAAAGCTCGAACAGGCAGAATAACACAAACGACTACAACCAGCGGCTGAACTGGAAAACACAAGGTGGGAAATAAGAGTCACAACTTGGAACTTTGCATAGAAAAGGTCAATTTGACAAGATACCGAGCAAACCATCGACACCATGATGGAGTACAGATGTTTGAGGCTCCTCTTCTGAATCCAGTGCTGCTGCTGGGAACTCAAACTGGGAGGGCGCTGGGTTTGGTTCTATAAAGAACCTGCAGCCACTGTGGACTGGGATCAACTCCCACTGGGCTCCCAACAGGGCGAACAGATGGGTTAAATACATCTGAGGCCCGGTTTTATTTAATATGATGTTGGAACACTGTGTTTCAACGTGTCAGGATGTTGTATTGTTCTATACCACACACATCACACACAGACACACACACACACACAATAACACAGTAGCCTGTTTCACATGGTTTCTGCCAGACGCCCCCGAACAAACGCATTAAATATGAATCAATATACAGAGTAATATGAACAGTGGCCCAGTTACATTAATGAAACCAACTGTGTATGTGTTGTACTGTGTGTGTGTGTGTGTGTGTGTGTGTTATACTGTGTGTGTCAGTGACCTTCAGGCACAGCTGAGGGTCTGACTGTCAGCGCTGCTGTTCATGTAACTGGAATGCATGACGGAATGCCATCCACTGCAGTGTGTCGTGTGTGTGTGTGTGTGTTGATGTGTGTGTGTGTGTGTGTTGTTGTGTGTGTGTGTGTGTGTTGTGTGTGTGTGTGTGTGTGTGTATTTAGATGACTCTTTAGCAAAATGAGACACAAAACCTCATTGACGGTCAGAACAGGAGACCCCTGTTTGCATGTTTCTCAGTGTATGAAGATCAAAGTGTGTGTGTGTGTGTGTGTGTGTGTGTGTGTGTGTGTGGTATGAGGTAGCCATACATATTTAAACACACAAGTATGAAGCAGAGGATCATGGGTAACATGTAGCGCTCAGTTGTGTTCCAGTTCAGAGCGTGGGACGCTCTCCATTTTGCTTTTTATCTCCATGAAAACCAGTTCATCACTGGGACACGGAGCCCTAATGGGATCAATCCCCACACGTGGCTGCAGGGGGCGCTGTTCCTCAGAGACAGTTACCTCGCGCTGCTTTAAGGTTTATCTGCCGACCCTCCATCGAGCAGCACGACCATAAAACAGAACGTCCAAAGATATGAATTCAAATGCAGCTGGTTCGGTTTTTAACTTGTGTGACACGAATCTGCTAGTGTCAGCGTTTCCTTCCGCCCTGGAGCAAGGCACCACGCTCACGACCCGGTTGACGAGTGACCGATCAGGAGTTGATTCCTGACTCCGTTCTCACTCCAGCTCAGTTTCATTCAGATCCGGCCCAGCAGCCCTGAAGAGGACGATTAGCACATGAATCAGTGCCGAGCGCCGCTGATCTCGACCAATCAGAGCCTCGTCCCCGCCGCTGAAAGCTCGTCCATCTCGCCACCTGACATCAGACTCTCAAGGGCCCGACTGCGCTGAGGCGTGATGATTCAGACATAAAAGGACGACGGCTGGAAATAGACGCAGGAGAAAGAAAAGAGAATGAAGACGGACACAGAGAGAGAGAGAGAGAGGAGAGGAGAGAGAGGAGAGAGAGTGAGAGAGAGAGGAGAGAGAGAGAGAGACGTCATACTTTCAGAGTTTGGTTGCATCGGTCTCGGCTCTTCTAGATAAAGTTCCTTCAAACAAACCCCAACAACATTTTACAGTTTTATCTGTTACTCTATTTATAATTAAAGACAGATGAATAACTCCTGCAGTCGGAAGTCGTCGCTCTGCAAAGTTAAACTGTATTTGTTTTCATTTTCATAATGTGGAGACGTTTTGTGTTTTTTTTGTGTCCGTGACTCAAACTGTAGCTTTTATTCATGTGACGAGTTATAGAAACTAATTATAAACATCAGGTTTCTTCACTGTTTCATAAACTGATGAAAACCATGTGATGCTGTTGAATCGATCTCTTTTCTTCCATCATGAGATCCGGCTCCAGGACCAATGAGCCCAGAGAAGACACTGGGATCAGCTGAAAGCTCAGGAACAGAAGAGGCCGACTCATGTGGCTTGAAACTGATAAATCGGCCGGTAAATACTGTACATATTTAATAATGATCATGAGGAAAAAGAAACCGTTTAACCACAAACTTTCTCAAACATAACTATTAACAGAAAGAAAATAACACAACCAGCCTATTGTAACTAGCAGATACAATTTAAAAGTTATTTAAAATCTATTGAAAGTTCAAACCTTGATATTAATTTTTTTCTTTTTTGAATTAGTTTGTTTATTAAAGCTCTGTTTCCATCGGACTGACAGAAGAAGAGACGTCATGAAGAAAGAACGACTCCCTCTTCCACTTTAACGAGCGGTGCCCCATCGCACACTTCCTTGAGGCCATGTCGACACAAACAAAGTCACACACACAACCAAACACACACACACACACACACACAGATGTTAGCCCCGCCTGAAGCAGGGCATCTGTCACTGGTCATCAGAGAAAGAGAGAACATTCCTCCTCTAGCAACACACACACACACACATTATACAGCCACACACATTCTTTTGTCTGGCTGTTACACAAACTGCAAACTAACAGTTAAACCCACTTTCCATGGATCCCATAACAAAAAAAATGTCCTGCCTGCGTATCCCTCCGTCAGACACACACACACACACACACAGACACACACACTCAGACACACACACACACGCAGCAGGTAGAAATTGAAAACAGCTTGAAAACCAAACGTTGCGTTGTGAGTTTTTTTTAGCTCTTGAATTCCTGCTCCACTCGGTTGCTGCAGGAATCCAAACAGAAATAACAAAGTGTTCTCGCTGAGGAGGAGAGTGGAGCTTTTACCAAAGTTATTCAGATTTCATTTCTCACGTTCAAGTGATTAAAACATGTTGATTAAAGCTTAAAGTCTTTTTCATTTCATTCTGTGAAGTGAAGCCTCTTTTTTAAATGTTTTGTGTTCACGTCTCTAAGTCAACTTCACTTTCCTTCTTCAGACAATCAACGCTCTGTACGCTGGAGGGTTTACTGCACCTGTTCATGTGGCTGCAAGCTGAAGCGACCATTGTTCCTGTGTCAGTGTGTGTGTGTGTCTGTGTGGTGTGTTGTGTTGCAGATGAAAACACCACAGCGGATTCAAACGCTGCAGCATATGAGCAAACAATGAGGCCACAGTAAAATGTCTTTATCAGCCTGTTAAACATTAAATGAACTAATTCTGTTGCTCTGCAGGAAATTATCTCTCTGATGAAATGACTCCACGATAACTCTGATTAATAACTGGGCCCTGGTTCCCCCCCCCCGCCCCCCAGATGTGAGGACATGGTGTGGGCTTGAGGGAGTTTCCACTTCAGGCCTCAGCAGGAAGTGACCTGGACGGCCGAGCGTGTCTCCTTCATCTGCTTCCTCTCTCCTTCCTGTCGGTGTGGGACGACCTCCCTCGGCCGTGTGAATAACAAGGATAAATCAAAGTGAAGCACACAAAACCAACTGTTAACCTACTTCTGTTTACTTAATTCACTTTTAAACTTCTATACTGTAACGCGTCCCTTACACCCGCAGGAAGTAACTCCTTACTCTCTTTGTCCTCGGAGAACAAAGCGGCTCTGTGCGACTCCAGTGGCCCACACAGAGTTTCCTTTCATCAGGCGGAGCCACGAGAGTTCAGAACAACGAGCTCGAGACCCAGGAGCCGCTGAACTGATCCAGAGTCAGGACAACGTGGAGGATTAACTCTCAGTCTGTGATTTCCTCTTTCAACGCTCAGTCAGTGTCTCCTCCTGCTACACCCAGCTCTCCATCACCATGTGTGATGCTGCACAGAGAGTGTGTGTCTGTGTGTGTGAGAGGAAGAGTCAAGAGCACATGACTGCATTCCATAAAGAGAGAGGGACGAAGGAAGGGAAAGAAAAGAGAGGGGAGCGAGGGAATGGAAAGAAAAATCTACAATCAATGAAGTAGGAGGAAGAGTTTCAATTATACTGAGACCATCATCAGCTTCATCCTCATGGAGGAATCCACGTGTGGAGGGGGAGGTCATCCTCCTCTGCAGGTGACCTCTGACCTCAGCAGAGGAGGAGTACTGGGAACTGGAGTCCCGAAGTGTCTGGAGGGAAGCCCGGGGGGGCGTCTAAGGTTTTAAAGGAGGGGTCATCAGGCAGTTTGCATGTTAGCCTGCAGAGCGAGTGTGACAGTCATAAGATCTGATCTGGATGAACAGAGTGGAACTGAAGCTAATTCATGAAGAGAAAGTCTCTTCTTCTTTTTTTACTTCTTGTTGAACTCGTGACTTTTCTCGTCTTAGTGATCTTTTTATTCTTAATTCTTCTGTGTGTGTGTGTTTATATTTATTCTGTGTTACGCAGAAAATGAAATTTGAATTATAACTGTTTTGTGACGGTTCACTGTGTGGTTTGTGTTTATGTTTGTGTGATTTACTCAAGAAGTTGAATTGTTTCATACTTTTCACGTCTGCTATTCTGTGTTACACAATCTTCATCAGATGTGCTTCATCAGATCCTCATGAAAACTGATAATCGAATAATCTCCCTCATCTCTGTGATTTCATTTGTCACTTGTGCTCGGAAAAAAAAACTAAAACCTACAGATATATATTTAAAGATAATTTAAGATTAAGTTCTGACCCCTCGTGCAAATCGGCACCACAGGTCTGAGAGTGTAAACGCACCAATGTTCACGTCAATGAGACATTTCAGCAGAAACCACACGGGTCACCAACAGAACCATGAGACTCAACGCTGCTCCAGCCTCTGAGCTCCTCTCTGACTGGAAGACGAGAGAACAACTCAGAGATAATGAATCATCTTGATTCACCTCATCGATAAACTTCACAGCACCGATAATTATTTCAGGAGTGAAATCAATCGGCAACCATCGGTGACCTGCATCCTCCAATGAGACGAGGCCGCCGGTTGTGTAACGGTGGTTTAATCCACAGCGCTCACGGAGATCAGCTGGTCTCAGGCTCGTCTCTGGACGGCGTCCAACAGAAGCACCAACTGGGTTTCTAGACCAAGTCGGGATCTGCCAACAGCCGGTCCCTCGCTACACTCTGTAATTATACAATCTCCTTTCGTTAAAAATGACTTTCTTCATGTCCTCCTGTTTATTCCAGCTTTTCATGAATAAACAGGAGGATGTCGCCCATTCACCTGCGCTCCCTCTGACTGTGGAGGAGGAGACAAGGGCAGGGTGGGGGGTGGGGGGGTGGGGTGAGGGTGAGAGAGGAGGGTGAGGTTTCCTCTGGTCGGACATGTCCCCTCTGTGACCCCTGTCGACCTCTATCACCTGGACATCCACTGTAAACCCACTTCTCAGGGTTCACAGTTTTCAGGCCTCAACCGTTTGACCTGTGATTTTACTGCACGGAGCAAAATGCATCTCAATGAGGCTCAGAGTCTGGTCATGGATTCTGCAGTGGTGGAAGGTGGGGTGTCAGTGGGTGGGGTGTTCAGTGGTGGAAGGTGGGGTGTTCAGTGGTGGAAGGTGGGGTGTTGAGTGGTGGAAGGTGGGGTGTTGAGTGGGTGGAAGGTGAGGTGTTGAGTGGGTGGAAGGTGGGGTGTTGAGTGGGTGGAAGGTGGGGTGTTCAGTGGGTGGAAGGTGGGGTGTTGAGTGGTGGAAGGTGGGGTGTTGAGTGGGTGGAAGGTGGGGTGTTCAGTGGTGGAAGGTGGGGTGTTGAGTGGGTGGAAGGTGGGGTGTTGAGTGGGTGGAAGGTGGGGTGTTCAGTGGTGGAAGGTGGGGTGTTCAGTGGTGGAAGGTGGGGTGTTCAGTGGTGGAAGGTGGGGTGTTGAGTGGGTGGAAGGTGGGGTGTTGAGTGGTGGAAGGTGGGGTGTCAGTGGGTGGGGTGTTGAGTGGGTGGAAGGTGGGGTGTTCAGTGGTGGAAGGTGGGGTGTCAGTGGGTGGAAGGTGGGGTGTTCAGTGGTGGAAGGTGGGGTGTCAGTGGGTGGGGGTCTTCAGGACGGTTTAAACAGATCTCTCTCTCCTCCTCGTCACGGCGGTTGAGACAGAAGGACGGAACATACGGACTCCTCTGAGCCGGAGGCTGAGAGAAAGGGATTATGGGAGGTGTTTGAGCATAAGGCTACTTGCACTAGAGGAGACCTGTTTTAATACGATTCACATGCATCATAAATAAATATATATATATACATGCATTTCTTCATTTTTTCGAGAAAAACATCAGCTGCTGCGATGCAAGTTCAATATTTCCAGGTTTCCAGTGAATCTGTCACTAAAAAGAAATCCTCAAACATTTTTAAAAGGTGCACATGAGGTCAATTTATGCTTTTATGAACCTTTGCATCAACAATATATTGTGTTGCACTGTTTATATTAAAAAAGGTTCCGTATTTACACAAATATAAACAATACACAAACTCTATCATTTGTCTTCGAGCTGCAGGTTGTGAACTCAGAAGTTTGTTTTTTCACTGCACGTGAACGGAGCATGGAGCAGAGTTTGATTCCACAAACTTCTAGAATTATAACTTTTACAATCCTACAAATGTTGCTGCTTCCTCTCGGGAAATAGAAAACAGAGGTTTGATTATTGGCGGGACGACGACAGCTGGTGACCAGGCCTTCTCCGGAAGAGTTTAACTGATGACATCATGTGTTCTAAATCTGGGACATGAAACTTTGACATGTTGTTTTTCTGTGCAACTTCATTTTATTCTCTATTCATTTCCATTTTATTCTTTCTGGTAAGTGCTTTATGCTTTGTTAAGACAATAGCTGAATAATTAAGTTTATTATTATCGTGATAATATAATTTTTTTTTAAAATTACATCAATGTCCGGTTTTAACTGAAGGAACTGGAAACATGTTGGTGCCAAACGGCCGTTAGAGCCGCGGCTGCTTTGTTCAACAACGACAACAAACAGCCGGGCTGGTGATGACATCATTCAAGAGCCGACCTCCCTCCCTACAGGGCAGAGCTACAGGTCACACAACAGTAAGACACACACACACACAAACAGACACACACAAGACACTTTCACATATTCAATATTGGAGATAAGCTCTGGTTTTAACTGATCTCAGTTCAGCTTCACTCTTCAACTGGAGCTGACTGTGACAGGTGAAGCTGATTCTCAGTCAGTTCCTCTCACAGGAGACACACATGTTGTGATGTGATAAACAAGAGGACACAACTCACACTGGACTCAGGCGTGGGACCTAAACAACACAATAAACCCTCGAGTCCTACAGACAGGCTGCAGGATTGTTTCTAGAGGACGATTGTGAACCAGACGCCTTGATACTGGTTAATCATTGATTTTTATTTTTGTGCGTGGCATA